>QGSO01000654.1:0-274924 GCA_011037825.1 Carya cathayensis
CAGATTTCAGGCATTCGAGTATGCAGAGGGGCTTCTGTGGTGAATCAGTTGCTATTTGTAGATGATAGCATTCTCTTCTATAAAGCCACATATCAAGAGAACATGGAGTTACAAAGAATTCTTGAAACTTATGAGCATGCATCAGGGCAAAGGATCAATAGAGGAAAGACTGCAATGGTCTTCAGCAATAATGTCCAACCAGAAATTCAACAACAACTCCTATCTGTGTGGGGTGTTCAGAACTTCCAGAATTATGATAAATATCTAGGCTTACCATCAATGGTAGGTAGAGACAAAAGAAGAGCTTTTCTGACATTAAACACAAAGTGTGGTCTAAACTGCAGCAATGGAAGGAAAAGCTTTTATCTCAAGGGGGAAAAGAAGTTCTAATAAAGGCAGTGGCTCTAGCTATTCCAACATATGCTATGTCCTGCTACAAGTTGCCCAGCTCCCTTTGCTATGAAATAGAACAGATGATGGCCAAGTTTTGGTGGGGACAGAAAAAGGAAGAGAGGAAGATACATTGGGTAAGTTGGAAGAGGATGTGTGAGACTAAAGGAGATGGAGGAATGGGGTTTAGAGATTTAAGGCTTTTTAATGAGGCTTTACTTGCAAAACAAGGTTGGAGAATTATGCAAAATGAGGAGAGCCTTCTTCACAAAATTTTCAAAGCAAGATATTTCCCAAATTCGAATTTTCAAAATGCAAATCTTGGTCATAATCCATCATTTGTGTGGAGGGGTATATGGTTAGTGAAAGATAAGCTACTACAAGGATGCAGGTGAAGGGTTGGGAGTGGTAGAATGATCAAGCTATGGGAGGATCATTGGGTGCCTGGTTTCACAAGATTACAACAACCAGTAGATGATTTAACAGAAGATGACCAACGAGTAGAGGCTCTTATTGATAATAATTCAGGGTGGTGGGACGTTGATAAAAGTCAGAAGGCTGGTGGCACCTGAACCTACTGATGCAATTCTAAAAATCATTCTCAGCTCAGAAAACCATGAGGACAAGTTAATATGGGATAAGGAAAGGAATGGATCTTTTAGTGTTAAGAGTGCTTATAAATTTTTCAAGAGCTTAACTACAGCACCAACAGAGGGGGAAAGTTCTAGGAGCAGAGAAGATAAAAAGTTATGGAAGGCTATTTGGAAGATGAAAGTACCTCATAAGGTTAAGATTTTTGCATGGAGGGCCTGCATTGAAGCCCTTCCAACCAAATGTAATCTGAAAAGGAGGAAGATAGTTGAAGATGTTACCTGCCAGTTGTGTTCTGCAAGTAGTGAAAATACTGCACATGCTCTTATACAATGTCATATGATTTATGTAATCTGGGATCAACAGTTTCCTCAAGTCATTAATACAGGACCTCATGAGGATTTTAGAGAGATGATTATTCGAATACAAGGTAATCACTGTCAAGAGGAACTGGAGAGATTGATTATGATTGCTTGGGCTTGCTGGCATAGAAGAAATCAGTGGGTGCTTGAGGAAAAGCATTTGGAACCAACAGAGGTCGTTAATCATGCCCTTGTTTTGCTTAAGGCTTATAAGGTTACTAAAGGTACAAACCATATTGATAGTAAGAGAGTGTCTAAATGGCAATTACCACCACAAGGAACTATAAAGCTTAACGTAGATGGAGCTTTGTTTCATGCTGATGGTAGTGTTGGAATTGGTCTTATTCTCAGAGATTGGGAAGGCAAAGTGTTAATGGTTGTAAGTAAAAAGGAGGCTGCAGTGATGGAGCCTTTAGAAATCGAATTAATAGCTATTCTCAGAGGACTACAATTCAGCATTCCTCTTGGATTGCAGGCTTTAACCATTGAGACAGATTCTTTGATCCTAGCTCAAGAATTATCAAAACCTGAGCTGGCCAATGCTATGTTTGGAAATGTGGTGACAGATATCAAGCTTATGCAGACTAGAATTCCAGTTTGTTCCATTGTGCATGTCAATAGGGAAGCAAATGAATCAGCACATAGACTAGCAAGATTTGCAAGATATGTAACTAATATTAGAGTTTGGTGGGAGTCTGTTCCCCCTTGTGTCGAACAAGTCCTTTGGACTGAGTTATCTTTGTAATTCTGTTTTTGATTATGAATGAAAGTGTCTTTTCTATCAAAAAAAAAAAAAAAAAAAGAATAAACTATCTTCCCAAATTTTTACATGCCTATAAAACATACTATACTTGCTCATAATCCATCAAATTAAATACAAAACAAAGAACTCAAGTCATTTTAATGGAGTATTATACTCCTTAGGTACAACCTTGTCTTCCACAGTTTCCATAATCAAATGAACAGCTGCAAAATAAAACATACAGTCAACAACTTCATCCAACATCATGACCATTCCACATCACTCAACTTCATAAAACCTCGTATGCTCCTCCTCATTGGGACACGCTACTCCATGACCTGCAACATTGCTTACCATTTCAAAGTAGGAATCGTAGTTGGACTACTATGATGAGATTTCTCAAACTTTCAGTAAGTTAGACTAAAAGCATACAACACAAATAATATAAACATGGCTTACTATAAACATGAACATGTATGCATGAATGACATGAACTTGCATTACCAAAAGAAAGCGTAGTTTTCTCCTATCTAGATTTTTTTACAAAAACAATGTAACATCATACTTTCATAACATGCTTACAAAAACAGAGTAATTACTTTCATAAAAAAATCTTGTATACTTTCTTGTTCATACTTATGGTACCTTGCAGTTCCCCATTAGACCGCGTGAACTTTGTGCTTATCTTCACTACATGACGGGTAATGCCCATCTTTGGCTGTCTCAAGAATACTCAAGCAGCTCATAATGACCTTCACCATGAGTACTCTAGTGCACCCACTAACGAGAATGCTCTATCTTTGCTTCGAGACCATAACATTAAAATTCGTTGACTCTTCTTCTTCAACCAAGGGGAGTCTACTCCATTTTTACAAGACAAATGAGTTCTACTAAAATACTAGGATAATCTCGATCCTAGCTTGGGTCGTGACAAAAATAATTTTATGCTAGACTTATGCTTCATGGGTGATGATAAAATAATCATGTTATGAACATTTGAGACATCACTCAAAATTTTAGAACATGGATAAACGTTAAAGAGTAACATTTATCATAAAGACATACACACACACACACACACACACACACACACACACACAATTTGTGGGTAAATTAGAAGCCAACTTAAATTTCCTTACTAAAAGATATATCTTCAAAGGCTATAAATAAATATATATATATACTATGGTTAGGAAAAAACCCAAATAAACATATAGGGTCACAACATACTGGACCTCCAAAACTTAGTAAAATTGCACTTTAACCCCTTAACTTATAATAATTGCAATTCGACCCCGAGTACCAACAAACTTCACAAGCTTCATAAAATTATCAATATAAAGCCATTTATGGACTTAAGAATTTCATTTTCATATATCATACCAAAGAATAATGTCGTCACCAAAACCCTTGACTATACACATTTCACTATTTGAGAAGTCTAAACTTACACTTGTAACCACTTAATCAATATTTTTCTTGGTTCATATTCTAAACTATAGTTCAAAAGCTAGTTCACTCACTTGTTTCAAGTAATAAATGATCAAATTTTCAAAAAAATGATAACTTACACAACCATAAAAATCCAACATCAAATTGTGACCTCACTTAGTGATTCTTACTCCTTTTGAGTATTTAATGTTTGAATCATGAAAACTACTAAAAGTTCAAACCTAAACATGATTGAAATCACTTCTTGAAGATACAAACTTCCAATAAACAAGTAAACAGAAACACATTTTGAAAGAAAACCACATATTCAAATTAAGGCTAAACTGAAAATGTACTTGGATACATTTGATCATATAGCACGCTTATGCTTTAAATTTGACAATTTCCCCTTTAGATTGAACCATGAAAGCATTTACAAGCCAAACTTGAATCCATAGGCATTATATCATTCATTAGAATCTAAGATGTAAAGAGATTAAACTCTGAATCAACCATCTTCAACTTTATGACACCAACCAAGAAATATACTAAATCTATATGGAATTCTAAGCTCCAATACTTTGAGTCTTCAAGCAAAAATCATACAACCAAGTAGTATACTCCATTTCGAAACTCAAACAGAAATTGTACCCACCATCCAAGTCATAGAAATCTAACTAGTTAATCACTTCCCAAAGACATGCTAACCGAGACTTCAAGCCATCATATACTTCACAATTCTATTATTTTCTTTAAGAAAAGTCTTCCAATAACTCACTAACACATTCATCATTCAACTACAAAAAATAATAGGGAGAGATTGAACTTACCATATGCTGAAACTTGCGGCAAAAAGGCTAGTGTTCACACTTCACTTAGTCACTTACTCTTTCTCAGTTTCTCACTAGTTATGGGAGGATTTTCTGTGTAACTTATCCAACTGAAAATGGAGGGCATGAGAGGAAGAAGAGCAGAGGAACGTACGACGTTTTTGTCTCAGTTTTGAGCAGAAGGAAATGTGAAATGCACAACATCCCCTTTACTCATTCTTTCTCAATATGCTTTATTGCCACATATGTGATTTATGTCCAAATGGATGGTGAGAGATAAACCAGGTGTAGTGAATTGGTCCAACCATATTTCCTAGGCATTAACGACATTACAAATGATGGGAAAACAAGCTAGCTGAGGTAGCATGGCACTTGATACGTGGCACACTTTCCCATTGGCCTACTTGGCATCCAAAAATCACAAAACAATTTTATTGTACCATAAAGTTTTAAAAATTTCAACTAGAAAAATTGTGATGCCCCCCAGATTGGATGGATATCTGAAGTGTTGGGACGTGCAACACAATGTTACATGCCCCTATTCATGTTTCATGCTAAACATTACATTTTTATGCTTTGTGCAAAAGTTATATATAATCATAACATGTCATTCTTGTAAGCATGTAAGTGACTAAATGCTTATGACATTTCATGATCAAAAACAACATTTATAACATGAATGTGGTGTTTATACAAAGTCGTACAGGAATGTTATCCAAGAGTGACTTAAAGGCCAACTTAAAAACTCCTTGAATCGTTGTGGCTGGAATAGAAGCTATACTAGGGTTAGGAATTACGGAAAATCCATAGTTTAACATGCTAAGAATAATATTTGCATATCTGACCTTTAAACTTTCCAAAATTATCGTTAGAACCCTAAGATTTCACTAGTTGCATTTGAGCCTCAAATTTCAAAAAACTTCACAACCTCATGTATATCTTATAATAAATCCATTTCCAACCTTAGAATTACATGAATCAAACATCAACCCTAAGTAACTTATCAAACTCAAGACATGTAATACACCAAATTTTCGTATGTGTGATTTAGGCCTATGATCTTAATGAGTTCTTTTGATCCGAACATTAACATTTATTCAAACACTAAATCAAAACTTATTAACATGCTAGCATATTATCTTGATGTTATACATAATCATATCATCATTATATAATGTGATCAACACCATCATAGAAGCATATATTACAAACCAAGACTTAGAATGATGTTTTTAGCTTTTCCTTTGCATATGAATACTAAGAACTCAAAAAATCACATATCCTACTTTCTAACATGCTAAGTTCTTATGTCTAGTTAGTAAATAAGAATGACTAAGTAAATAACTCAAGATATGATGGGGTGAACTTCAATCATGTTGAAACCCTATACCGCATAATCATGCTTTATGCTCAAACTAAGACATTGAACTAGATCTGTAATATGACATGCCGTTTTTCTTAAATATACACTCTTAATCATCATAATCAAGCTTTAAAAAAGTTCATAACACCATATTAACACATGGCATTGCCATATATTAAGATTAACAAAAGCTTATAACTAGAATCCTCAAGATTGTAATGAAATCATGCTTTCAAGAATATATCACATAAAACTCAACTCAAATCTCAATTTCATTATTTAAATATTTTCTTAACACGATGATCTAACTTCTAATGGCAAGAGTATGAAATATATATTCACCAAACCAACTCTCCTAGGGCCATTAGACTAACCACTTGGATTCACTCTCTCCTCAGGGAGCTAAGGATATTTCTCTCACAAGAACTTGTACTGCACTTAGTGATGGCATGAGGTGAAGAGAGGAACGGAGGGTGAAGTTATAAGGCTTGGTTTGCAGAAGGCAGATGAGAATAGACTTGAAGATGCCCTTGGTGAAGTGAAGTGTTTGCATTATTACAAGTAGGTGTGTAGTTGTGTGTATGCTTCATTATTACCCTATGGACAATGACCAAGAGAGTGGAAAATGGTGTAGGAACTAGAGATTTACATACGAAGTTAGAAGGATTTTGGTTTCCCAAACAAAACCATATGCAAGTTGGCTAGTTTTGGCTTCAAACAAGTCCAACCTTTCTGTTTTTTGCCTCTTTCTTGTGCTATGCTAAGTGCTCTTGTAGGTGCTGCCATGGTGAGTTCCCAATATGAGAATTGATGACCGAATGGAGGACACATGATGATATTTGGCAGGGAATAGAAGAGATAGTCTGAGTGGGGTGCCCTAACCAAGAACAGAACATGACTACCATTACCTTCTTCAATTAAATTAGACGAGTGTAAGGTGTGATTTTGGGCTGACATAAGAGTGGCTTAGGAAGCCTTTCTAGACCTAATGGATAGCTCAAGTGGCGTGGGAGAGGGGCTAAGTTGATGCAGAAAAAGGTGGAAAAGTGTTGTCATACTCGACTGCTTATGTCCCATTTCCTAGATGCATATGCTTGACACTTGAATGACCATATATGGATGAGCTCCACCTAATCCTAACATTAGGTCTAAAATTTGCTGATCTAAATCGATGAGTGAGTGTTATGATTTTGCGGTAAAAGATTGGAAAAGGACTGCGTGAAGTGGTCTGCTGCCCAAGTCCTAATCTTGTTGTGTTTTCATGGAGACAAAGGTGATGTTTGTTGCCAAAAGTGATGCTTAATGAAATGACATAATGAGTTGCTTCTGAAAATTTGATCTAATATTTTGATGGGGCTGAAATTATACTGAAAACAAAACTCTAGGGATGCATGGTATGAAGAGCTCGACAACTCCAGTAGAGTGATGTGTTTGCTAGATTAGCATAGATAGCATAGGAATCTAATGCAAGCTTGGTCTCCAAGTTTGGCAAATCATTGGCCCTAAGTTTCCTTCAAATTAGGCCTTAATGTGAGCCTTGATTTTGGGCCTTCTTTTGGGCATCATGCTTCAATATGTTGGGCCTCTTTAGGCCTCAAATGCTTACTAAATTGGGCCTTGCCTTAACAAGGTTGACCTTCAAATTTACTAAGCTAGGGCCTTCCCTTGTCCAACTAGTTTCTAAGAATGGATAAGAACCAGTTACCATGTTCATTAAGGTGGCAAATCCTCCTCATGCCACGTGTCTTTCTTCCATTAGCTACTTAGCATCACATTTTCACAAATATATATATATATATATATATATATATATATATATATATATATATATATATATTGCTCTATAAATCTCAAAAAATTTATATTAGAGCAATGGTGAAAGTCATTTTATCAAATTATGATCTTAAATGTCTCAATTAAATCCAACAAGGTTAGTGCTCTTCATAATCATAATTCTTTAAATTTGACCTAATCCTCCTGACCATTGTCATATAGCTAAAGATTTTGTCACAAGAATCCCTTAGCTCTTATATTTCTAGCGGGGTATCACACACAAAGTCCATAGCTTATTTCACTCCACAAATAAATATATACATGCCCAATTGTCTAGTTCATACGCCCAAGATGATGCAAATCCAGCACATATGGTCACTTGACCAATAAATATGTACAACTCCCAAAAGGAAAACAAGTTCTACAATGTAAACAAGCATCCACACCTATTGCTTGAGAGCGAGGTTGGTTGTTCATCCTTGGGTATCACTCCTAGATATATCTCTGCATCAAAGTTTATGGTTTTGACATTGAAAGCATAGGTAGGTTTGGCAACTATGACAAAACCGCTAATGAGAGACAATGCACATTGTGATGCCCCCTAACTCCGCTTGCAATTTCATGGAGTTTAAAGGATTAGGATATCAATAGAAGGATACATACCCTCATTCATGACAATTAAGATACAGTGCACCTAGCATGTAGTAAATGTTGTGAATAATTTTTTTTTCTTATTTACATACATTGTACCAAAATGCTAATCCCAAAACATCTTTATATTCCATTCATATTAACATAACTAAAAGCCACATCATAGGCCCAACCACATCATTGGACCTCTTTAGTTACAGAAAAACAGAAATCTAGTCTAAGTGCCAAGACGATCTCTAAAAACTGGAGAATTGTCTGCGTCAACCCCCAGAGGCTCCTCCTCGGTCTACTTGACATCGTCCATTCAGGGGTTTGGTGCTCCTTTGTTCCTTAACACATTGTTTACTATTCTAAGGAGAATGATAGTTGGGACTACCACAGTTAGATTTAAAGATCTCAGCAAGTATGCACCTAAGCTACCAACAGTATATGAAGCATGCATGATAGTAAACACAACATGTATACATGATGGACATGGAGTTGCTTATGCAAAAATATAACTTGGAAACATCATAACTTTTCATGAACAGGGCGTGCTTTCTTGTGTGTAAATAGGATTTGTTCATTCTTATTCTTATTTTTACATTATGATGGATGCTCCATGGTTCGCCATAAACCATGTGCTCCTACTGGTACGGCATCACATCACAGGTCTGTGCACCGAATGTGAGTATCTCATGAAGGTTTTACGTGAAGGTAATTTCATAGGTTGGGCTTGTAGCATGTTTCAGCAGCATCAACATTAGTGTTCATGATAAAAATTAATAGTTCATGCATGACTTAGAAAAAGTTTCATGACATTTGTGACGCCCCCAGATTCTGCTTGGGATTGAACGGATATCTGAAGCGTCGGTACAGACAACACGTGATTACCTGCCCCCGTTCATGACATGTAAGATGCAATGTTCCTAACATGCATATAGCATTATACAATATTTGTAGCAGATAATTTTTTTTTTCTTGAGCAATACTATGCACCAAACTTATAAATTGTAATCCAAGCATACTTAACAAAATAAACATCCACGATTTTAGTACGAGTCTTAGAAGACTATAATCTCAAAAACATGGGAGACCAGACTCCATATATACATTACCAAAATACACTATTGAGTAACTCGTGTAACTCGACTAACGAGGCCAGAAAACTATCCAAAAACTAACTATGGAAGTTGTAAGCTCTGTGTCGTGTCTGCGGCATCTAGTCAACCTCCTTTAGTCTACCAATGTCTGCTCCCTACTCTGATCCTAACACATCGCCTACCATTCGGAGGGAATGGTAGTTGGGACTACCACGGTGAGATTTGATTACAAATCTCAGTAAGTTAACAGGAAACTCTCACACATGTTAATTATGAATGCATGGCAGTAAAAGCATGAATGCATAATTAAAGTCATAAGTAAGCATAGCATAACTTGACATATAGCATGGCATAACTGACATAACCTAAACTGAAACATGAACTGAATTTGACTTGACATGACATGAACTTGAACTTATAATATAACATGCACTAGCAACATAACATGAACGTGAAACTTGAAACATAACATGGACTTGAAACATAGCATGAACGTGAACATGCATAACATAAATATGAACTTGAACCTAACATAAACCTGAGCATAATATGACATAAACGTGAACTTAAGACATAAGTGAACGTGAACATAACATAACATGAACGTGAACTTGAAAATAACATGTACGTGAACATAACATGACAGAAACATAAACTTGAAACATAACATGAACATGAACATGAACATAACATAACATGAACGTGAACTTGAATATATCATAAACATGAACATAACATGATATGAACATGAACTTGAAACTTAACATGAACATGAACATAACTTGTACGTGAGCATAACATAACATAACATGAGCTTGATCTGAAACTTGACTTTACGTGGACTTGATTTGAAACTTATTCTTATCTCATGGGGTTAACCATGATTTCTTACTCTTAACTTCTTGACGTGAACTTGGAATCTTATTCAATTGTCTTGATTAATAACATGACCATATGGGTGCTACACGGGTCCCCTAGAGCCATGTGTTCCTGCCGATTACAACATCACAACACAAGTATCTACACCAGCTGTGAATGCGTTAATACGTACTCCACAGTTGTTGTGGCCCCACGTATTCTACGTGTCACAATTGCTGTGTCTCACGTAGTGTATGCTCCATAGTTGTTATGGCCCCATACTTCATGCTCCACAGTTGTTGTGGCTCCATGAATATACGTAAAATAAAATATGGTAACATCGGCATTAGTGCCTGGCGCGCTCCGGTAACCAGCTAATTAGGCCCCATTCGCAACCAGTTGACTGTACTTCGTCAACTCAGGGAATTTCACACCTATTTAGACACTCCAGTGTGAACGAAGGAGTTCCATTAGGATATTACCCCATCCTAGCACTTAGGGTCGTGATTGACATGAATAACTTAGTATGAACGTGATCTGAAACTTGACTTAACATAAACTTGATCTGACTTCTTTATTTAACATAACATACTTACAATGGTGAATATTACATTATATGACATACATGTAACATATGGCATACTTAATATGTCATACTTATAATATATAGCATTACGTGACAGAATAGATTGTGTAACAGATAAATATTCGTGAAAGAATAAATCATGCATAATAGATAAACATGTAATGACGTGGTATGACATGGCATATATGATAACATACATACATAAATTGTAGTCATACATATACAATAAACTGATAGTAAGTTAAAAGTTAACTTACCTCGATCGTTGCGTTTTACGAGAATAAAGCATGAAACACGAGGAACTGTAAGAGGATATTCTAAAAGTTAGAAATTTCATTACTAACAATTAGAAACATGAAAACAAGCTAACTTAGAGTAAAATTACCATTTTACCCTCTACATGTGAAAAAATGACCATTTTACCCATAACTTAAGGATTTCATATCCTAACTCCAAAAATTTTCAAAATTTACATTCCTCCTGCAAATTTTGTCCTAAACTCAAATATGAATTTAGAAAAATTTAAAATAAAACACACTATGGCCGAAACATCCATAGGTCATTTCTCTTGATTTTTATTGCAATTCCTCCCAACTTCAAAACTCATGCTTAAACCAAAAATTTGCAACAAACATCTTCCAATTCTAAGTTTAAAACCATACTTAAAATATCCATTTAGAAAAAGTTAGTAATTAACACCAAACTCTTTTTGTAAAAAGATCCAAACACTTGAATCACAAGGTTTGACCCTAAATCAAAATATCTCCAAGAATTCCAAAAATCAAATCTTACTTCTAACATATTCATAACATCATCAAACTAAAGTCACCAAAATCACAAAATAACACTTGGAGTTTTTGGTTTTACACTTAGTCCAAAAACAGAAACTTTTTCCTCAACTACCTTTGATAAATCTTTTGATCAATGGCTTAAGAAGATGAGATCTTCGAAATAAAGCATCACATGGTTTAAGAATGTGTCTTAAAAAGGATCCAACCATCAAACTTAAAATCACATGGCTAAAAATCAATAAAACATGGATCTAATCCAAAAACATCAAATCTTAGGCCTAACTGAAATCCTCTTGCATAGAAAAATCATATCTTTGAAACTAATACTAAATATCTTCAAATAACATCCTAACATGAAAATAAGAGACTTAGGATTATCATATAAAAATATCAAAACCTTTAGAGAAAGATCAAACTTTGAAATATTCAAACTTTCTCCAAATAAAAACTGTTTTGCCACTTCTAGTTTTCAAGTTTCTAGATCTAAGAAAATCTATCATCAAAAGTTTTAGTCATGCAACAAAACCTCAGTTAACACTCTTAAAAATATTCTAACAACACTCCATAAAATTTTCGGACCAAGATATGTCCATTAGCTTGGTCAAAAACTTCAAAACATAACATACTCTCCAGATTCACGCCCAGAATAACCTTTCCATGGTTAAAAATACTTTTGACCAACCAAATGACCATGGAATGATACAAATAATATATCTACAGAAACTATACTCAAAGAGGAACAACTTTTATGAATGAGTCATCATGTGAAAATACTTACAAAGGGTTGAAAAGCTCCACGTAAAAAGACCCAGAAATCTGCCCGAGAGAGCTCTTTTCGGTTTCTCTCTAAAAACGGGGTTAAGAAGTGATGAAAGAAAAGTAAGTGTGACTTGTATGACTCAAGACTTCTGTAGGGGGAAGATATAGACCTGAATAACCATTGATTGGAGGTAGATATGTGACATAAAGTGGAGAATAGTGAAGGGAGAGGACAGCCTGCAGAAGCTATGAGGTATGGGGGTTGATGAGGTGGGTTTCTCCATCTCATCAAGGCATTATTGGGTGCAGCCAAGGGTAGTAAATGGTCTGCCATGTGGAGGAGGAAAAATCTCCAAGAAGTCTTGCCAAGGTGGCCAAATTCGTGGGTCTTGGTGGGCCTCAACCAAGTGGGCTTCAATTTGGGATTTAAAGGGGGTTCGGTTAGGGTTTGAGATGCTATCAAGCTCAAATCCAATTTTTCTTAGCCCAATCAAATTTCCAAGGTTTAAAATATTGGATAAAGATGTCATAACAAGAATTTGAGAAATTAATAGCATATGAACATGATTTGATCAAGTGATTAAACACAATGCTAGAAATTGGATCAAAAAGGGTTTGAAGGCCAACTTTAGGGTTTGGGGAAACTGTTTAGGGTTTCCATTTCAATCAATTTTTTGGAGTTTCAATTGGATTCCAACCATTTAGGGTTTCACTAGGATTGAAACCCTCTTTGATCTGGCTCAATTTGGTTGATTAGATGAAAAAGGTTTTGTTTAGGTGGCATGATCTTACACCTTGATTTCCTTCATAAATCCATCTAATGGTTCATCTTTGTGCCAAGTGTCTAATACTATTCACTATGTGTGGTTAAGATCTTGCCAAGTGTCCAAATAAAACTTCTCTAACTTAATTTGGACATTTCACACTGTGATTTTAAAAATATTGTACTTAGCATGCTTATCGAGGTTATTGTTCACTCAAAAAAAAAAAAGTGTAATAAACTTAGTACTAAAAAATCCTAAATATTCATATTAACCTACAGTAAAATCCGTTTACCAAAACTCAACCTGAAGTGCCCTTAAAAATAAATTCACAGTTTCAAATAGGCGTTTTGTCCGAAATTTATGAAAATGGGTTATTATGCTATAAAAATCTTAAATATTCAACTGAGTCTAGTGATGTAGACTATATTATATTCTGACACTTCTAACTACTTCAAACAAGTAAAATCACATTTCTAGCACCATAGTGAGTGATAACACTGACTATGTTGACAGACTAAAACCTTTACGATTAGACGATTCGTGAAAACTTATGGAGTTTTCATGAGGTTCCTTAAGTCTATAGAAATTCTACCATTGAATTTCTAATGGGCTATTACAACATACTTGTATGCTATGACATGATAATCATGACATGTGATAGATATTCATGATTAATACTTATAATGACATGGCATGGCATAAACATTTCAAATGTATAGCCATAAATTATCACATTAATTTATTGCATGAGTCTTACCATCTCACATACATAAATATACTAAAAGTTAGAAGTAGAGGAATATGAAGGGATCCATAACATGCTTCATGTTTACTCATTGAGAAAATGTGACGCCCCCAAATCCCCACGTACCCACACGGGGAATTTGAGACGTCCGGATGGTGACAACCCGGGTCACCACCCTACCGACGAGTGCCAAGTGTGTGCAAGCGGCACGTGTGCACAAGGAAAAACGCAGCGGATAGCAAAGTCATAAAATTAAGTACTAGAATTTTTTCTTAAATAAAATACAAAACGGTTCAAAGGTACATAATAAAATATTACAGGAGATAAATATTGTTTCAAAACCAAATATAAAGCATGAACTCCAACTCAGATCTCCGGCGGAGCCGCATCCTCGGGCTCAGCCTCCTCCTCCTCCTCGAACTCTGCACCAAAATCTACGGTACCAAAAATGGTGCCGCAGGTAAGTAAAATCCAAAACACCACTAGATAAAAACATATTAAACTCAAACAACAAGCATGAATGAATGACAATGCACAAAACTCACAAACCATATTTTTCACGCACGCCAAGAACCCATTTGGTTTAAAAACATAACCTTTAAAACCAAGTCTCGCCATTATCCCAAATAATGGCCCAAACCACCATTTTCCCAGAAAATGGATCACAAGTCCTTTGCCATTTTCCCAGAAAATGGCCTGTATCCGAAAAACCATAAAAACCAACCGATTATGCATGCACCATGATCTCCCCTAGGGATCATCCGCACACTCTGGCTCTGTGCCACACCGCAGGTAACGTCTACGCGTGTGACACCTACACGAGTGATGCCCAGACTCGCGCCTCCATCTCGCGCGTACCTGGCCAGGCCATCCTCTAGTCCCCGCCACTCTAAGGACCACGGAGTCGACACGACAGCGTTACCGTATCGTGCGATCCGGTCGTCGCCCAGCGACAACCCAGGGGATGTCACTCAGTATTATCCACTCCCGAGTGACCAGAGGAGCTCCACCGAGATAATAACCCATCCCGGCTTGGGCTCGTGATACGCACACTCCCAAAAATCCATTTACGCCAATAAAACATGATTTTCTCAATAAAATAAAATACAGTGCATGCGCATGTAAATGCCAATTTCAATGCTCGACAAATAAATTCAACCATAGCACAACAAAATCAAGCAACTCCGTCCTCCATCCATCCGACCCCCGAACTCCTCGGACTCAGTCCGGAATCAGCGAACCAACCAATAATTTATTGAAAGAGTAAAATACATTTAAATCTAAAAGTAGGTTTGGAAAATACTTACAGGCTATATAGGATTTTTAGAAGGTTCGGCGCGAAGCAACGGCGATGCGAAAGCAACGTAACAGTGCAAATGCACTGTTCCCGTGGGTCGCAAAATACCCACTTTTGACCGGGGACAAACCAAGACACCAAATTGATAGGGAATGGTCTAGGGATGTTTATGAAGCTAGTGGAAGTGAGTTTTGGCCGTGGGTGGCGGCGAAAACGCCGGTAGAAGCGAAAAAAGGGCAAATCGGAGTTGAGCTCGTGAGAGCCGCTCCGGTGACCGTTTGAGGCCGGGGATGGGTGGGTTAGGACGGCAAGGAGTCGGTAATGAAGTGGTGAAGAGGTGGTGGCCGGAGGGGGAGCGACGGCGGCGGATCGAGCCAAAAGCCGTGCGGCTTGTTGAGTGTTTTCCGGCCAAACGGCCGGCCGGTTGGGGCTGGGAATCGGAGGGGATGATCACCGGCCGAAGGGGAGTCGGCCGGTAGGGGCGGTGTCGGCCACGGCGCCGGCGAACGGTGGGGCTGGGGTGGAGGCCGGTTGTGCGTGGGTGAGGAGAGAGAGAGAAAGAGAGAGGCGCGGGGAGAGAGAGAGCGGAACGGGAGAGAGGAGAGGAAAAAAAGAAAAAAAGCGAAAAAAGAAAAAGAAGAAAAAAGAAAAAGAAAAGGAAAAGAAAAGATGGAAGAAAACAAATGAGGTCCAGTCCTCACATCGGAAGTCCAAAGACTAATCAGCCGAAAACGATATAAAAACATAAAACGATTTAAAATAAATTAAACACTACATCAAATAAATAAATAAACACCAAGAAAATATTTTAAACACATCGTTAAGCTAAAATAAAATAAATAACTAGTAAAAACCAACTATTAAATTTTTAAAACCAAAAACAAGCCAAAATAAATTAAATCGCAATTTAAATTCAACCGCCAATAAAGTCCAATTAAAACCCGATAATTTAAAATAAAAGCACTATAAAATATTTAATTAAATTAAAATATTCCTTCAGTGTAAATACACATAAAAGCGGGTCATCACATCCTCCCCCCCTTAAAACAAATTTCGTCCTCGAAATTTGCAGGACCGAACACCAACTTGAAACAAGCCATACAATTCCACATAAAACCAACTGTAACCAAGATTAAGAAACGTACCGTCATCACTCGAACAAGTAGGGGTACTGCTCCCTCATGTCCACTACTCGCTCCCAGGAGAAATCTTGAGCTAACGGATCTCCCCAGGCCACCTTAACCAGATATATCGTTTTAGACCTTAACTGTTGCTCCTTCCAATCCATGATCTGCGATGGAACAACCTCATAAGTAAGGTCCGGTTGCAACTGAATATTCTCTGGGTCGACAAAACGTGGCTCTTGTTGTCCAAAACTCTTCTTTAAAGACGATACATGGAAGACATTGTGTATATCCCCAAAATATTCTGGCAAAGCAACTCTGTAAGCGACGGACCCTACCTTCTCCAAAATCTGAAAAGGTCCAACATATCTTGGATCCAGCTTTCTCTTCTTCCCAAAACGCTTAACTCCTTTCATGGGAGAGACCTTAAGATAAACCCAATCGCCTTGTTCGAAAGACAATTCTCTCCTCCTGGTATCCGCGTAACTCTTTTGACGACTTTGCGCTGCAGCCATGTTATCTCTTATAATCTGAATCTGATTTTGCATATCCTGTATTATCTCGGGTCCAATTATTTTCTTCTCCCCGACTTCATCCCAACATAAGGGTGATCTGCATTTTCTACCATACAGAGCTTCATAAGGAGCCATTTGGATGGATGCATGGAAGCTGTTATTATACGCGAATTCTATGAGTGGCACATGATTCTCCCAACTTCCTTGAAAATCTAAAGCACACGCTCGCAACATATCTTCCAGAGTTTGAATCGTGCGCTCTGACTGGCCGTCTGTCTGGGGGTGATAAGCAGTACTAAACTTTAATTTAGTACCTAAAGCCGCCTGCAAACTCTTCCAAAAATGGGAGGTGAACCTTGGATCTCTGTCCGACACTATGCTCTTGGGTATCCCATGTAGTCTCACTATTTCCTTTACATACAAGCGGGTCAATTTTCCCAGAGAATCCGCATTATTGACCGGTAAGAAATGAGCACACTTAGTCAGTCGATCAACAATTACCCAAACTGAGTTCTTTCCACTGGGAGTCCTCGGTAAGCCTACTACAAAATCCATAGAGACGTCATCCCATTTCCATTCAGGAACAGGTAGAGGCTGGAGCAAACCTGCTGGTCTTTGATGCTCGGCCTTGACTTGACGGCAAGTGCCACATCTCTCAATATACAAGGCAATATCCCTCTTCATTCCTTCCCACCAATAATTTTTCCTTAAGTCCCGATACATTTTGGTGCTACCCGGATGAACGGAATAGGGAGCCGCGTGAGCCTCCGTCATAATTCGCTCCTTAAATTCCGAGTCCTTAGGAATTACTCTACGATCTCGGAATCGAAGAATCCCATCTTTATCCAAACTGTAGTGCAACGGCCCTCTAGATTTTCTGACCCTTTTTCTAATGTCCAACAGCTTCGGATCTTTTCTCTGAAGAGTCTTCAATTCTTCAAAATCAAATACCCGAATATCAAGAATTGAAGATATCACTTCCTCTTGCTGCGAACTTCCAATAAGGAGCCTTCTCAACCCGCAAAGTAAAGAATCCACTCCAGAAGATTCAGCTTCATCCTCTAAATGTGACTTCCGGCTCAAGGCATCTGCAACTACATTTGCTTTTCCTGGGTGGTATTTAATCTCGCACTGATAGTCGCTTATTAGCTCTAACCATCTCCTTTGCCTCATGTTGAGATTCTTCTGAGAAAATAAATGCTTCAGACTCTTGTGATCGGTGTAGATCTCGCAAACTGCTCCATATAAAAAGTGTCGCCAAATCTTAAGGGCAAACACTATTGCGGCCAATTCCAAATCATGTGTCGGGTAATTCTTCTCGTGGTCTTTCAGTTGACGAGACGCATAAGCCACGACCCGTCCTCCTTGCATGAGAACACACCCCAAACCAAATTTAGATGCATCACTAAAAACAACAAACGGCTCAAGCGGTTTTGGAAGTGCTAAAACTGGCGCAGTTGTCAATCTGTTCTTCAATTCTTGGAAACTCCTCTCGCACTTGTCTGACCAAACAAACTCTGCATTCTTTCTAGTCAAAGCGGTGAGAGGACCGGATAATCGGGAAAATCCCTCCACGAATCTTCTATAGTATCCAGCAAGTCCCAAGAAACTTCGGATCTCGCGCACAGTCGATGGACGCTGCCATGATAAAATAGCTTCCACCTTACTGGGATCAACTGCCACACCGTCCTGGGAAATTACATGCCCGAGAAATCTGACTTCTTCCAGCCAAAATTCACATTTGCTAAGCTTCGCGTACAACTGGTGCTCTCGTAACTTCCCAAGCACTAAGCGAAGGTGATAAGCATGCTCGTCAACATTCTGGGAATAAACTAAAATATCATCAATAAAAACCACTACGAAAGAATCCAGATAAGGTCGAAAAACCCGGTTCATCAGATCCATGAAAGCTGCAGGAGCGTTAGCCAACCCAAAAGGCATCACTTTGAACTCGTAATGCCCATATCTTGATCTAAAAGCAGTCTTGGGGACATCTCTATCTCTTATTCGCAGCTGATAATATCCCGATCTCAAGTCAATCTTCGAGAAGATAGCCGCTCCTTGAAGCTGATCAAATAAGTCGTCAATTCTTGGAAGAGGGTACTTATTCTTTATTGTCACTTTATTAAGCTCTCGATAATCAATACACATTCTAAGAGTGCCATCTTTCTTTTTAACAAATAAAACTGGTGCACCCCATGGGGAAGTACTTGGCTGGATAAACCCCTTGTCGACCAACTCTTGCAACTGGGCTTTCAACTCTTTCAACTCGGCTGGTGCCATACGGTAAGGGGCTTTATGCACAGGAGCCGCCCCGGGTTCTAGATCGATAGCGAACTCCAACTCGCGGACTGGAGGTAACCCCGGCAAATCATCTACGAACACATCGGGAAATTCTCCTACCACTGGAAAATCTGCCAAGGACTTGTTCCCAATTGGCGTAGACGCCACTTGAACCAAAAAGGCATCCGCCCCACAAGCAATATCTTTCTTCGCTTGAATTGCCGATATAACCATCGGCTTCTCTTTTAATTTACTTCCCATAAACTCTAAACAACCACCATCTGGGAGTTGAAAACTGATTACCCGACTTCTGCAATTTATACTTGCACAATACCGATATAACCAATCCATGCCGAGAATAATATCAAATCCCAACAACTTGAACACCACCAAGTCGGCATCAAGGGTCCTACCACCAAAATCCAAGGGACAACCCAACGCAACTTTAGAACAACAAACCATTTCACCATTCGGAAGACTCACCACTAACGATCCTGGTAGGGGTCCCGTAACCAAATTACATATCCGAGCGAACGTAGAAGACACAAATGATTGAGATGCACCCGAATCAAACAATGTGCAAGCATAAAAGTCATATAACCGAACTCTTCCTGAACCAAACACATACACCCACAAAATCCGAAACAAACAAACATCAAACCACACCAAACATCAAATCCAAAAATTAGTTAATTTAGAACCATACCTGTAATCACTCCAGCATCGTGGGTCGCTGGTGCCTCATCATCCACCTCTCCAGGGGTAAGAGCATACACTCGAGCCTGTGCTACTTGTCTCTGATTAGCTCTTCCACCACGTCGACCTCCACGGCTTCCTTGAACTGTATTAGGACACTCACGGGCAAAGTGTCCCTGCTGGCCACAATTATAGCATCGAGCTCCACCCAAAGTGCACTCACCCGTATGAGCTCTATTACACCTCATGCAAACGGGCATCCGACCTCCTATACGCACTCCTGAGGCAGCTTGTGGTCGAGTTCCAGACCGCTGAACAATTTTCTGAGGCGATCCAGAGCTACTTCCTTCTCCAGTAAAACTCCGCCTTTTATGTCCCGGAGGGGAACCCATACTCAAATTATTCTCCCGCTCCACGAGGGTGGCCACATCCACTAAATCCTGAAAAGTGGATATCCGGTGGCTGACTACCAACCGGCGTATATCGGGGCGTAGACCCTCCTGGAAACGCTCAGCTTGCATCTCCTCTGTGGCGATGAGGTGGGGAGCAAATTTCCCAAGTTCTACAAACCTTCGGGAGTACTGTTCCACGGTCATGCTCCCTTGGACCAAGTGTGAGAACTCTCTTGCTTTTTGCCGCCTTACAGAAGCGGGAAAGAAGCGGTTATTAAATTCCTTCTTGAAGCGCTGCCAAGTCACCGCGGCAAAAGACCCCAATTCTGACTCCAGCATTATTCTTTTGGTATCCCACCAATCAAAAGCAGTGCCTTGTAACAGATAGCTGGCGTAGAGAACTTGTTGCGCCTCGGTGCAACCACATACCTCAAAAGTCCTCTCCAAGTCCTTGATCCACTTTCCAGCTTGTAGTGGATCCTCGTCTCCAGTGAAGTGGGGAGTCCTATGCGCCAGAAAGCGCTCATACGTGCACCCCGCTTGCACTCCTCCACTGGACCCTCCTGGTAGCAGCCATGGCCCTCCTTGTTGCCAAGGCCCTCCTTGTTGCCAAGCCCCTCCTTGCTGCCAAGGTCCTCCTTGTTGCGGCCAAGGACCTCCAGGTTGTGGGCTAGGCACTCCTTGCTGAGGCCTAAAATTTTGCTGCATAAATTCTGTCATTTGCCGTATAGCTTGGGCAATGGAGTCATCTCTCTGTGTATCATCCCGTGGCCCTTGTGTAGATTTCCTCGGTCTCACCATTTTACCTGCCACCACAACCTTTGACCCCCTTTTTTAAAAAAAAACGAATAAAACCAATAACATAAAACCAAACCAAAACCAATCCACATAACAAGAAAACAAAAACAAATCAGCAGCAATAACATAACTAATTAAATAAAACAACCAAACAAGCTCAAATAAATTCAAAACAACTAAACCACGTCAAAAAGCAATATTACTTAAAATAAATTTTAAAACACAACTAAAAAAAAACATTCTGGTACCTCTCCTATGGGACATGTGGTTTTACCCAGAGCCAAACCGCTCTGATACCACCTGTGGCGCCCCCAAAATCCCCACGTACGGAAAACGGGGAATTCGAGGCGCCCGGATGGTGACATCACGGGTCACCACCCTATCGAAGAGTGCCAAGTGTGTGCAAGCGACAAATGTGCACAAGAAGATACGCAGCGGATAGCAAAGTCAAATACTAAGTACCAGAATTATTTTTTTCTTAAATAAAATACAAACGGTTCAAAGGCACATAATAAAATATTACATGATATAAATATTGTTTTAAAACTAAGTACAAAGCATAACTTCAAATCAGAACTCCGGCGGAGCCGTATCCTCGGGCTCAGCCTCCTCCTCCTCCTCGAACGCTGCATCAAAATCTACGGTACCAAAAATGGTGCCGCAGGTAAGTAAAATCCAAACACCACTAGATAAAAGCATATTAAACTCAAACAACAAGTATGAATGAATGTCAATGCTCCAAAACTCATAAATCATATTTTCCACGCACGCCAAAAACCCATTTGGCTTAAAAACATAACCTTAAAAACCAAGCCTCGCCATTATCCCAGATAATGGCCCAAACCACCATTTTCCCCGAAAATGGATCACAAGACCATCGCCATTTTCCCAGAAAATGGCCCATATCCGAAAACCATGAAAACCAACCAATTATGCATGCACCATGATCTCCCCTAGGGATCATCCGCACACTCTGGCTCTGTGCCACACCGCAGGTAACGTCTACGCGTGTGACACCTACACGAGTGATGCCCAGACTCGCGCCTCCAACTCGCGCGTACCTGGCCAGGCCATCCTCTAGTCCCCGCCACTAAAAGGACCACGGAGTCGACACGACAGCGTTACCGTATCGTGCGATCCGGTCGTCGCCCGGCGACAACCCAGGGGATGTCACTCAGTATTATCCACTCCCGAGTGACCAGAGGAGCTCCACCGAGATAATAACCCATCCCGGCTTGGGCTCGTGATACGCACACTCCCAAAAACCATTTACGCCAATAAAACATGATTTTATCCAATAAAATAAAATACAAGTGCATGCATCATGTAAATGCCAATTTCAATGCTCGACAAATAAAATCAACCATAGCACAACAAATCAAGCAACTCCGTCCTCCATCCATCCGACCCCCGAACTCCTCGGACTCAGTCCGGAATCAGCGAACCAACCAATTAAATTATTGAAAGAGTAAAATACATTTAAATCTAAAAGTAGAGTTTGGAAAATACTTACAGCGCTATATAGGATTTTTAGAAGGTTCGGCGCGAAGCAAACGGCGATGCGAAAGCAACGTAACAGTGCAAATGCACTGTTCCCGTGGGTCGCAAAATACCCACTTTTGACCGGGGACAAACCAAGACACCAAATTGATAGGGAATGGTCTAGGGATGTTTATGAAGCTAGTGGAAGTGAGTTTTGGCCGTGGGTGGCGGCGAAAACGCCGGTAGAAGCGAAAAAAGGGCAAATCGGAGTTGAGCTCGTGGGAGCCGCTCCGGTGACCGTTTGAGGCCGGGGATGGGTGGGTTAGGACGGCAAGGAGTCGGTGATGAAGTGGTGAAGAGGTGGTGGCCGGAGGTGGAGCGACGGCGGCGGATCGAGCCAAAAGCCGTGCGGCTTGTTGGGTGTTTTCCGGCCAAACGGCCGGCCGGTTGGGGCTGGGAATCGGAGGGGATGATCACCGGCCGGAGGGGAGTCGACCGGTAGGGGCGGTGTCGGCCACGGCGCCGGCGAACGGTGGGGCTGGGGTGGAGGCCGGTTGCGCGTGGGTGAGGAGAGAGAGAGAAAGAGAGAGGCGCGGGAGAGAGGGGTCCGAACGGGAGAGGAGAGAAAAAAAGAAAAAAGGGAAAAAAGAAAAAGGAGAAAAGAAAAAGAAAAGGAAAAGAAAAGATGGAAGAAAACAAATGAGGTCCAGTCCTCACATCGGAAGTCCAAAGACTAATCAGCCGAAAACGATATAAAAACATAAAACGATTTAAAATAAATTAAACACTACATCAAATAAATAAATAAACACCAAGAAAATATTTTAAACACATCGTTAAGCTAAAATAAAATAAATAACTAGTAAAAACTAACTATTAAATTTTTAAAACCAAAAACAAGCCAAAATAAATTAAATCGCAATTTAAATTCAACCGCCAATAAAGTCCAATTAAAACCCGATAATTTAAAATAAAAGCACTATAAAATATTTAATTAAATTAAAATATTCCTTCAGTGAAAATACACATAAAAGCGGGTCATCACAAAAAAAGTTTTGGGAATCAACATGTGGTACCCCTTCCCTTATGAAAGACTAGGTGAGGAACCGTGGTGCCAAGGATGCTAGCCAATTGATCAACACTCAGAAGAATGGTTAGGCCTGTAGTAATCCAAAAGAAAGTACAGGTGTATGGGGTTTTGTTCAAGCCAACGCATTGGAATTATAAATAGAACACGTTGTAATTACAATGTAAGCATGTATGTACTAGAAAGTAGACTACATAAAAATGGGAGGATCTTGACCTTCATAACTTCAAAATATTACATTGTTAAGAACACATAGGGTTAGTCACCATAGGCGACTGACTAAGTTACAAATGAGCACTCAACTCAGTAATGAGCATCCTTCAAAAGGTCCAAAATAGTAGCTATGGTGAACACTAGCACTAAGACAGGTCCTAGTCTCCTTAGTCAAGACTCAGGCAGGACTGACTCTTCTTCCTCAAACATCAAACTAGGGTCTAAACTTGAATCAAAGTTTATTTTCTAAGAATGAAACCACACTAACAACAATCCAGTTGTATGTAGGTGGACCAACCCTAGTGAAGGCTTCCATCCAAAGGAAGGAATTTGATGACATGGAAAACGAAGAGGAACGAAGAATTTCTCTTTTAATAAAAGGGGGAAGCACTAGCTGACCCTCACTTCTAAATGCAAAGAGCATTTAAACTGATTAGACTCTCATAGAAGGCTTAGATAGTAAGTTGACATGAGATAAGTTTCGATGAAAGTAAAAAATTGAATAAAATGTTATTAGAATATTAATTTTTAATATTACTATTTTTTTGAAATTTGAAAAAGTTGGGGTTCTTTATTGTATTTTATGTCAGAATTTGGGAAGTTATAATAGTTAGATGAGATAAGTTAAAAGGCTTATTGTATCCAAACCTCCCCTCACTCTACTCATAGTACTAACTCACCTTAGTAACGATTGCACAATGCCTTCCCTCCACTGTAAGCCAAAAAGCATCCTTCTCTGATAACTCATTAAGACAGAAGCCTAGCTCTGGTTTTAATTGAAAGGTTCGAGTTGCTCTGTAACGCCCCCAAATTCCGCTTGAGATTGAACGGACATTTGAAGCGTCGAGACATGCAACACAATGTTACCTGCCCCCGTTCATGACATATAAGATGCAATGTTCCTAACATGCATTTAGCATTATGCAATATTCGCAGCGGATAATTTTTTTCTTTAGCAATACTATGCACCAAACTAAAAATATCTCAAATACTTGAAACATATTTCATACATAAAGGCATACTAAAAAGCCGTGATCACCACACTAGTCTAAAATGGTTGTGATCAAAAGAATACTTGAGATACAACTCCAAAAGTGCAAGTATTAACCTAAGTTAAATACTATACCATCATCAACATCGCACCGTGGCCTAGTCGACTGTATTCAGTTGGTCAGATTCCAATTCTCCTTTGGGTCCTGTAACAAGATCTACCATTCGGGGGGAATGGTAGTTGGGACTACCACAGTGAGATTTGATTACAAATCTCAGTAAGTTAACATAAAACTCACACACAGGTTAAAGATGCATGCATGGCAGTAAAAGCATAAATGCATAAGTAAAGTCGTACATAAGCATAGCATAACTTGACATATAACATGACATAACCAGAACTTAAACGTGAACTGAACTTGACTTAACATGACATGAACTTGAGTTTAAAACATAACATGGACTTGAAATGTAGCATGAACGTAAACATGCATAACATAAATATGAACTTGAAAATAACATAAACTTGAACATATCATGACATAAACGTGAACTTGAGACATACTGTAAACGTGAACTTAACATGATGTGAACATGAACTTGGAACATAACTTGATCATGAACATAACATGTACGTGTACATAACAAAACATGAACTTGATCTGAAACTTGACTTATCATGCACTTGATCTGAAACTTGACTTAATACGTACTCCACAGTTGTTGTGGCCCCACGTATTCTACGTGTCACAATTGCTGTGTCTCACGTAGTGTATGCTCCACAGTTGTTGTGGCCCCATACTTCATGCTCCACAGTTGTTGTGGCCCCATGAATACACGTAACATAAAATATAATACGTACTCCACAGTTGTTGTGGCCCCACGTATACACGTAACATAAAATATAATACGTACTCCACAGTTGTTGTGGCCCCACGTATACACGTAACATAAAATATAATACGTACTCCACAGTTGTTGTGGCCCCACGTATACACGTAACATAAAATATAATACGTACTCCACAGTTGTTGTGGCCCCACGTATACACGTAACATAAAATATAATACGTACTCCACAGTTGTTGTGGCCCCACGTATACACGTAACATAAAATATAATACGTACTCCACAGTTGTTGTGGCCCCACGTATACACGTAACATAAAATATAATACGTACTCCACAGTTGTTGTGGCCCCACGTATACACGTAACATAAAATATAATACGTACTCCACAGTTGTTGTGGCCCCACGTATACACGTAACATAAAATATAATACGTACTCCACAGTTGTTGTGGCCCCACGTATACACGTAACATAAAAAATAATACGTACTCCACAGTTGTTGTGGCCCCACGTATACACGTAACATAAAAATATAATACGTACTCCACAGTTGTTGTGGCCCCACGTATATACGTAACATTAAATATAATACGTACTCCACAGTTGTTGTGGCCCCACGTATTCACGTAACATAAAATATAATACGTACTCCACAGTTGTTGTGGCCCCACGTATTATACGTAACATAACATGTCTTATCTTTCTTAATGCATGAGATATTAATTAATATCATATACTTTTCTAACATGGCGTATACTTGTAAATGGCACAATATGATTTAATCATAACATTTCATGGCATACTTAACATGGCATACTTATAACATACATCATTGTATGACAGAAAAGATTATGTAACAGATAATTATTCATGAGAGATTAAATCATACGTAGCAGATAAACATGTAATGACATAGCATGACATGGCATATACGATAACATACATACATAAATTGTAGTTCTCTTACCCATCACACATACACAATAAACTGATAGTAAGTTAGAGGCTAACTTACCTCGATCGTCGCGTTCTATGAGAATAGAGCGCGAGACACGAGGAACTGCACAACAGCTGGAAGAGGAACACTCAAGTCCTTAAGATTTTCACTTCTGAACTCAATTGCCATATTGTAAGCACTTGCAACACCACGGCCAACTTGAGGTTTCACTATACTCGGAAGAGATAAATTGACTTCAGAAAGCCTTTGCACTAAAACAAGTTCATTAAAATTATCAATAACAACCAAACAAACAACTCATTTCTCAATCCATATACTCTTAGCCATAGTCAACCACAAGATGACACCAGTCATCCCGGACTATAATCCATATCATCACTGCTTCGGGACACTGTCATACAGTTTCCCAACATTACACCATACGCTCCACACTTCTCTGCTACGCCATCCAACCCTTCGTGACACGCCATCCGGTGTATCACGACTTAGTACAGAGTACACTCACGTGAACTCTCTTCCATTCACACTACAAAACCCATCACTGCGATACACGTCTCACGGTGCATCGCTACGCGACACGGAGTACGCGCTACGCGTACTTCCTTCGCTACAACACTCATCAACACGATGCACATCACACGATGCATCGCCATACCACACGGAGTACACTACATGCGTACTCCCTTCCTTCTACGACCCACATCACTACAGCGCACGTCGCGCGGCGCGTCGCTGCATTACACAGAATACGCTACACGCGTATTCTCTTCACACAACCCGCCGTATCACATCTACGGCATCCATCTCACGCCTATACTTCACAGCACAGTCCACAAAACTACAAAATCAAGCCTAACACTTCACAACCACACTTCGTTTCACAACTACGCAGCGAACTCCACAAACACTAACTACACAGTCTACAGCCAACCAAATCAACTATGTTAAACATAAATAACTAAAGATAGAGGGTTATACCATCGACGGGATAACCCGTGCGTCGCTCGCTGCTCGTCACGAACATGCGTCGGAGGAGCATACGTGGCGGTACGGTGTCTGTCCACCACATAAAGTGGTAGTTTGGGCTTGAGAAAGGCTAGGCGTGGTCTTGGAAGACTCACGGTCGCCTTGTGATGGTCAAAGGTGGCGGAGCACGGCGGCATCACGCCGTGAACAGTAACTCCGAACGGTGAGCGGAGGAGACGCGAGGTAGCGAAAAGCCATAGAACTTCATGGAAAGCTAGGGAAAGGTAGAGGAACATGTGGTGGAGCTGTGGTGGCGAGGTGGTGGTCGGACGGTGGCTAACGGCGGCAGATCGGCCGTTTGAAACCATTTTTGGCCTTGGAGAGTGCGGGAGAGTGTGAGCTCTACGAAGCTCCGTTGGCCATGAAATTTCTTGGAGAGGTTCATGAGGATGAGAGGAACAAGATGGTGGTGGTGAAACACCACGGGTGGCCGTGTACGGCGGCGCACGGTGGTGCAACCGAACGGGTGTTTTGAGAAACCCATATGAGAAAAAGTGAGAGTTTGGGAAAAAGAAAGACATGGGGAGGAAGCCCTTGATGTGGTGAATCCAATGGTGGTGCTTGGTGGCTGATTTGGCCGTGTATGGTGGTCCAAAATGGTGAAAAGCCTTAAAAACCCATTTGTTTGGAGGCGAGAGTGGCGGCTAACCGTGGCTCGGATGGAGGTGAAACTTGGAGGGGATGTTCACCGGTGAGAGGGGAAGAAATCTGGGTGGGTGGTGTAGTCCACGCCGCCGGCGAGCGGCGGTTCTGGGCGGAGAAAGAAATCGGCAACAGGGGAGAAAACAGGGCAGGGGCAGCAACTTCCGGGGGCTCTCGGCGACTAACGGCTGGTCCGATGGCTCTGAAAATTGGTGTGTATGAACTATGGTGAAAGGGGAAGAGAATGGCGGGGGTGGTGTACGACACCTCCACCGGACGGCGGAGAAACGGGCGGTCAAAGGGGCGGCGACGGTAATGAGACAAGAAGGAAGAGCACGGGAAGAGAGAGAGAATTGGTGGCCGGCGTTGCACACCTCCGGTGCAGATGTGTTCGCCGGTGAGGGAGGGACATGCCGGAGGTGGAGGTGAGGCACGGCGGCCGGAGGTGGCGCCGGTAGGAAGCTAGAACCGATCAGCTATGGTGGAAGGGTGTAAGTCGACCATGGAGAGAAGGAGAGGAAAGAGAAGAAAAAAAAAGAAAAAAGGAAAAATGAAGGAAAAAGGGTAGGAGCCTAGGTAATAAACTTCAATCCTACGTTTTGGGATCCTCAAATAATTCAACGGTGAATTAAAACACTGATTAAAAACGCGTAAATGTTTTATTTTAAATAAAACACTTTAAATAAAACACCACGATGAATTAAGGTAGAATATTATTTTATAAACTAAAATTTATAAAATAATATTTCCTCATCATTATATAAAATGATAAAGTACCGTTAATTAATCGAAGATGATAAAACCAATTAATTTAAATAAGAGTTTTCAACGTAAAATTAAACATCTTAATATCTTAAAACAACTAAAATATTTAATCTAAGTAATTATCCACAATTATAATATTTTCAGAGCTCATTAAATTATTATAATTGTGCTACTTTAAAAACAAGCTTATCTAATACTTTGAAATTCGATGGATAAGATCCGGGAAAACGCCATCGAGGTACAACGCTTAGGATAAAATTGTTCATGATTTTACTGCTGTCGGTGAAGAACAAATTACGTGAGTTACGGAAAAGATAATCTATACGCGTGACTCCAGATGAGGGTAAAGACGAGAGAGATGTGATTGCTGTCGGGAAAGAATCCAAAACTGATAATTTTAGCGGGCTGTTACATGCTCTCTCTACGATATGGTAATACTCCAATCCAGGTTTCTATAGGATTAGTTGAGTAGGTTAGGCATGTATGATAAGGTATTTAATGTAACAGCTCACTAGAAATTCAATGGTAGAATTTCTATTGACTTTAAGAACCTCATGAAAATCTCGTAAGTTTTCACGAATTGACTAATCACGTAGGTTTTTAGTCTGTCAACGTAGGTAATGTTATTACTCACTATGGTGCCAAAAGCACGATCTTAATTATTTAAAGTTGTTAGATGTGTCAGAATGCATTATGGTATATGTTATTAGACTCAATTGATTAATTAGGATTTTATTGAGCAACAAGTCCCTTTTTATAATTTCAGACAAAGCACCTATTTGAAATTGTATTTTTATTTTTACAGGCACTTCAAGGTTGAATTTTGATAAACGAATTTTATTGTTAGGATTGTATGAATATTTAGGATTTTACAATGTAAATTTTATGGTTCACTTTATCGGAATGAATAGTAACCTCTATAAGTGCACCAAGAATAGTGTTTTCAAAATCACAATGTGAAATATTCAAATTAGGTTAGAGAGATTTTATTTGGACACTTGGCAAGATCTTAGACACACTTGATGAATAGTATTAGACACTTGGTACCAAGAAGAACCACGAGATAGATTGTGAAGGAATCAAGGTGTGAGATCATGCCACCTTAGCAAAACCATATTCCATCCAACCAACCAAATCGTGCCAAACCAAACAGAATTTCAAATCTAATAAAACTCTAATTGATTGGAATCTAATTAAAACCCCAAAATCATGGTTGAAACCAAAACCCTAAATTGTTTTATACAAACCCAAAAGTTGACCTCCAAACCTTAACTGAATCAATTTCTAATATTGTGTATAGTCACTTGAGTAAATTACTTCCACATGCTAATAATCTTTCAAATTTATGTTCTGACATCATTATCTAACCTTTGAAATCTTAAATATTTTATTGGGTCAAGAATAATTAGATTTGGGCTTGATAGCATCTCAAACCCTCTTTAAACCCAAAACTGAGGCCCATTTGTTTAAGGCTCATTAAGGCCCACTAATTTCGCCACCTTGGTATTACTTCTTGGCTAAGTATTCCACCCATACCTGGCTGACCAGCTCTACTCAAGAAGGCCCTAGCTTGTACTTGAAGTGATGGCTAGAAGCCACCTCACACTTCTCTTCTTACAAGGCACCTTGGAGAGAAATATCTCGGGTTGCTTTTTATCCACTTATTTGGGTTGTCAAGACCAACACTCAAGCTCACTCTTAGCCCTATCATCATCCCTCACTTGTGTAAGAAATCATCCAGCTCATTTCACACTCATTCCATCCTTTTTTCCCACTTTTCTTGGAGATAAAACAAAAGATACTCTCGGACAACTTTTTTGTATGCCCATTTCAAAGCTTTTATAAGTATTTTATCACAAATTTTCCTTCATATAAGTTGTAAATTTTTTAGTCTAGTTTATTTATATAATTTATTCATGCCATTTTATGGTAATTGGTTGGTGAAAATTTGTTTTAATCTCAGAAAGGTCATTCTAGGCAATAAACTAGAGAGTGTTCAATTTTGGAGCTTTTGACCAAGCTAATGGACAGATCTTGATCCAAAATTTTTATGGATTATTTTTAACATATATATATGATTATTGGTTTAGAATTTTTTGCATGATTAAAGCTTTTGATGAAATATTTTCTTAGATCTAGAAACTTAGAAACTGGAAGAGGAAAAGTAATTTTTGTTTTAAGAAATTTTAGATCTTTTGTGATTTAATCTTATTCCAATGGCTTTGATATTTTTATTTGAGACTCCTAAGCCTCTTATATATATGTTAGGATATTATTTTGAGGATTTTTTATGTTAGTTTTAAAGATATAAATTTTTATGCAAGAGGATATTTGGTTAGGACAAATCATTGATGTTTTTGGCTAGATCTATGTTTTGGTTGATTTTTAGAGATGTGATTTTGAGTTTAAAGCTTGGATTTGTTTTAGGACACCTTTTTAAACCATTGTATTTTTTGGTTTGAAGATCTAATATTTTTAAACCTTAGATCACAAGTAGCTGTTCAAAACTAATTAAGAAACAAATTCTGTTTTGGACTTGGTAGAAAACAGAAAACTCCAAGTGTTGTTTTGGTATTTTTTGGTGAATTTTATTTGATGATTCAAAATATGGTTGTTCTTAGAAGAAAATTTTGATTTGATTATGAGTTTTAAAATTTGAAGAATTGCAACAAAAATCAAGAGGAATAACATATGATGTTTTGGCCCTATGAGGTTTCTCATAGTTGCGCATTGTTTTAAACTTTTTTAAGTGGATCTTTGAGTTTAAAACAAAATTTACATGAGGTGTGTAAGTTTTGGTATTTTTTGAGTTAAAATGCAAAATTCTTAAGTTATGGATAAAATGGTCATTTTTTCACTTGTAGAGGATAAAATGGTAATTTTACTCTAAGTTAGTATTTTTCCATATTTCTAATTTTCAATGAGTAAGTTTCTAACTTATAGAGTCACTATTTATAGTTCCTCGTATTCGCGCTTGAATTCTCGTAAAACACAAAAATTGAGGTAAGTACTTAACTTACTATTAGTATACTGTGTATATGTAATGGGTAAGGAACATAGTTTATGTATATATGTTATCATATATGCCATGCCAAGTTATGTCATTACATGTTTATTTGTTGTACGAATTATTGTGTCATGAAACATTTATCTATTGCACAATATATTGTGTTATGTATTGCTATCTGTTGCAAGTATGTCATGTTGCATTATGTCATCTGTTACATGTATGTAATGTCATGTAACATTCACTATTACAAGTATGTCATGTTACATATGCCATCTGTTATATGTTATTTCATGTTACAAAATATTGTCTATTATGTCATGCTATGAAATGTTTTTTTTTATTATCTCAAAGTATGTCATGTCTTTCAACTTACCTTCATGTCGTGTTATGCTACGTCAGGACATCTATCATTTCATATTTATGTTATGTTTTGTCTCAAGTACAGTTTGTGTATCTCAAGGACAACCTTTCAAGTCATGTTAAGTCAGCCATGCCTAGGATACTCATGATGTAATCACTATGATTGTCTAAGCATCTCCATTAGTAATTCATGCCAGGTACTTCCGACGTAATCATTTTTGTTGTTAGAATACCTCTATGCAAATACCTTGTGTAATTACTCTGATTGCTAGGATATCTCATTTAAAATAGTCATGATGAAATAATTATGATTGTTAGAATATTACTAGGTACTCCTAGCATAATCATTATGATTATTAGGGTATCTCATTTAAAATACTCATGGTGTAATCATTTTGATTGTTAAGGTATCTCTGACGGAATATGTTAGGTGGAATTATTCTAATTGTTTATTATTCCTGATGAAACGACTAGCAAATTCATTTTGATTGTCAGAATTCAAGTTCATGTTCATGCTAGATTTCAAGTTCACATTGTGTTCAAGTACAATTTATGTTTATGTTCATGTTTAAGTTCATGCTCAGTTCAGTTTGTTGAACAAGATTCCAAGTTCATGTATTTCACACTTAAGTTCATGTCATATCAAGTTCATTTGCAGTTTACGTTTTAGTTCAAGTTATATCAATTCATGCCATGTTATATGTCAAGTTATGTTATACTTACTTATGACTTTGATTATGCATTCATATCTTTACTGTCATGCATGTATCATTAACCTATGTGAAAGTTTTTTATTTTTTGCTAAGATTTGTAATCAAATCTCACTGTGGTAGTTTCAACTACCATTCCCTCCGAATAGTAGAGCATGTCTTAGGATCCGAAGGTGTAACCGAGATCTACTAGTTGAAGACGGTTGACTAGATGATAGTACGACTTGGAGCTCATAGTTGCAATGCTCCAATTTATAGATAGCATTATGGCATCTTTGGACTAGTTGCGCAAGCTCCTTCATGGATAGCCTAGTAGTTGCCTTCATTTACTGGTTGTACTTAAGGAGTTGGATCTCTATCATTCTTATGATCACAGCAATTTGGGATTTGTGTTGTGATCATGGTTGTTTAGCATGCCAATGTGTATGAATTATGTTTTAAGTATTTGAGATATTTTTAGTTTGATGCATAGTGTTACTCAACAAAAAATTTATCCACTACAATTATTGCATAATGTTAGATGCATGTTAAGAACATTGCATCTTATATGTTATGAATGGGGGCTGGTAACCTTGTTTTGCATGTCTTGATGTTTCAAATGTTCGTTCGATCCCCAGCGAAATTTGGGAACTTCACAGTTCATGGAAATATTGGAAGAGCACTTATGCACATGGGGAGGTATCACCGTTTCTCTCATAGCTTTGTGCATCCCCAAAACCAGGCGAGGAATCGACCTCTAAGTCAAAACATATATATATATATATATATAGGCATCGTGAAGAACCATCATCTTAGGATGTAGCCCTTTCTTTATGTGAGTTAGATAAAAACTCAATAGTACTATTTTGGCGAGGAGTTACCCATCCCATATAATAGAAGACCTGTAAAAACCATTACTGGGTCAAGTTTCATTCTTTTCTCATAGGCATTCACTTCCACCGTTGTTCATAGGCACACACACTTGCTTATAGGCACACACTTACTCATAGGCACACACTGAAACTTGTTGATTGGTACATGCTTACTCATTGGTACACACTGGATCTTGTTGCCCGGAGGATGCTACTCTACCTAGCTGGAACCGACTCAAAGACACCAACACGTCATACATCGAGATCCCACATCCAAACTATTAGGTGAGGCCAAGTACGACTTTGTTCCACCACATTCTCAACTAGGCATTTTCCTTCTCACAAACACACACACATACACACACATCTAGGTACCCAACAAGATATTATCATCAATATTAGAAAGCAATTAAAAGCATTGAAAGCATTTAAAACAATAGAAATTAATGAGTAAATATAGCATAAAACATAGTGCTGGAAATAGTTATTTATGTTTGTAGAAAAAAGGGAATAAGATTACAAAGACGATGCAATGTCTCTCACACACAACATTTCAACTCCCATTAACTAGCACTATCTCAAAAGCTAACCAACATTCCTTTCTTTCTGCAGTAGTCGCCTTCTAGAGCTCTTTAGTGAATAAGGTCTCAAACATGGGATCTTTTCCCACGTCTAGGTCCTTTTTTTGACATCTAGGTCCTTTAAATCAAGTTAAGATGTCATATGTTCTGATATATCTCTAGCACCAGATTTGATTGGATAAGAATTTTTCATCCTTGTCTTGTCATACTACAGGATGATAGAAATAGGTGACCAAGGTATGGTCCGCACACCCATACGGTCCACCAACTCATCCATTCCTCCTTGAACAAGGACTCTCCACATGGCATTGAGGCACGCTTTTGCATACAGTTGACATAACTTGTCGTGCCTCCACCTTCAATTGTAGGCATACTCCTGACGTGACCCTTTGGATGGGGTTTGGCTCTTCTGAATAAAGTACTGACACCCTTTCGAACTCTTTTATGTTACCTTGGAAAGTTTCCACGTCTAGTACTATCAATAGTTGTCTGTAGTTCCACTTTGGTGAGTGATCCTTTCTCACATTGTAGGGTAACTCTCCTTCTGAGTTGTCTAACCACTTCAACTCCTCGTTCTAGCCCTCACAATAGTCAGCTTTTCTAGCTTGCCTACCATGGTTAGTTCCTCATCTATACCGTGCTCTGAGACATTTGTTTTCTATTTCTAGTTGGATTTCCATAGAGTGCTAACTCACCCATATGTTGGGTACTGCACTCCATGTCTCCTGCTACTAGTTCCTAAGACCATTGGACTACTTCTTGTCTTTGCCTTTCCTTCAACTTCATGAATGGTCTATCCCATTTCATGTTAACTTACTCGTCCTAACAAAGAATTTCATCCTTAAAATTCAATGAGGGTTTTCCCTTGTCTGGTCCTCTCAAGGGTGATGAGTTCTGACAGGGGACCTGTCAATGACTCCTAATTGCCTCTATAGTTTGACTTTCATCATTTGAGGTTAAGACATGAGATGACTCCTCATGTCTTCTCTATCTTCATCTTCGACCATTTCCTTAAAAAATACTCTCTAATTTCCTAGGGCTCAAGCCAGGTTCAACTTCACTGGACTTTATTGAATCCTCACCCTCATCCTTATCTTGTTAGTCATGTTTCGACACCACTCGTTTTCCTTCTCTTCATTTTGTACTCAACCAGTTCTTCTGAATTGTCACATGACTTTGGGAGGTATGGTTGCCTTCCTGGCAGTTCTTTTCTCCTGTACCATTCTATTTTCCTAAGGTTTGTAGATTTTGAATTGAGGTCTAGGCAGAATGAAAAATATTTTATAGACACATTGGTTTGTGTACTTTTCATAATTGGACTCAAATAAATATGGGAACTGCTCCTGCATGATCCACTTGCTTTCCCATGTAAACTCCTTATTTCTTGCATTCCTAATTGCACCTTTACCAAGGGTATGATTCTAGCTGGTGGCTGATGTTTGCCTTTGCCCTTCTACATGTATCAATCTCGATAAACTAATCGATGTCCTTCTTCGTCCCTTCCCACTAATATTCTTCTTGAGATCTCGATACATCTTAGTTTTGCCTAGGTGATTGGTGTAAGGCATCAAATGATCTTCTTCTAGAGTCCCTTGTAAAACCATAGGATCATCTGGGATTGCCTTCCATTCTATGAACAACAAGATCCTATCTTTACCTAAGCCAAAATGGGCGGGTCCTTTGCCCTTGCTAATCTTTCACTAAATCTTCGATAACTCCTTATCCTCCTTTGGCAATTTGTCCTTCACCAATAAGGACCTCATGTCCTCTAATAGTGAGTCCACCTCCGAAGTTTTTTGCTTGTCCTTGGTCCTTGGAGTACGACTTAGGGCATAAGCAATTGAGTTAGCCTTACCCAGGTGATACTTAATCTCTGATAGTCTCCAACCATCTCTGCTGTCTCATGTTGAGTTCTTTTGGGTAAACAAGTGCTTCAAGCTCTAATGATCCATGTAAACTTTGAGCTCCTCCCGACATAGATAATGTGATTTTATCTTCCAAGCAAACACTACTACTGCTAATTCCATGTTATGGGTAGGGTAATTCTTTTCATGATCTAGATGCATAGGCAATCACCTTACCTTCATGCATTAGAATGCATCCTAAATCATACCTCGATTCGTCACTGAATACTACAAAGGGTTTATTTGGTTATTGTAATGCCAAAACGAGGGTCATGGTTAGTCGCCTCTTTAGTTGCTTGAAGCTTTGCTTACACTACTCAGTCCAGACAAACTTAACATCCTTCCTCGTCAATGTTGTGAGAGGAATTGATAACTTAGAATTCCCTCTACAGATCTATGATAGTAATCTGCTAACCCCAAGAAACTTCTAAGGTCCTGTACGGTGGTAGGTCGTTTAGAGTCCATCATTATCTCCACCTTGCTGGGGTTTACCATGATTCCTTCCCCAATTACCACATGACCTAAAAGTCTTACTTCTGCTAACCATAACTCACACTTACTAAGCTTGGCATACAGTTGATGATCCTGACGGGTCCTGTACACTATCCTCAAGTAATCCCCATGCTCCTCAGCATTTTGGGAATATATCAAGATGTCATCTACTAATACTACCACAAATAAATCCAAGAATGGTCGGAAAACTCTATTCATAAGGTCCATGAACATTGCTAGGCCGTTTTCCAACCTGGAAAGCATAATCGTGAACTCATAGTGACCGTATCTAGTCTAAAAAGCCATTTTAGACACGTCGCTTTCCTTAATCCTCAGTTGATGGTATCTTGACTTGAGATCAATCTTGAAAAAGACTGTAGGTCCTTGCAATTGGTTGAATAGGTTAGCTATTCTAGGTAAAAGGGTACCTATTCTTGATGGTTACCTTATTCAACTCCTGATTATCGATAAACATCCCTAAGGGTTCTATCCTTCTTCTTCACAAGTAGTACTAGTGCTCCCCAAGGTTATTTACTAGTTCTAGTGAATCCCTTTACTAATAACTCTTGTAGTTCACCCTTTAGTTCCTTCAACTTTGTTGGGCCCATCCTATAGGGTGCCCTATGAACAGGAGCAATCCCTGGTTCTAAGTTATTTACAAACTCTATTTTCTTGGTAGGGGGCATCCTTAACAATTCCTCAAAGACACTAGTGAATTCTCTTACTACTGGTATGTCCTTGACCTCCTTATGGACTCATTTTCTCAAGGTCAGGTGAACTAGATAAACCTCAGCCCCTCTTACCAACTTCTTCTTAGATTGCATTGATGTGATAACGTTGGGTAGGGCGCATAGTTTGCTTCCCTTAAAGACCCCCGTTTCCATTCCTGGAACTCAAAAGGTTACTGTTCGCAAATGACAATCTATACTCACAAAGTTCCTAAACAACCAATTCATTCCTAAAATAACGTCAAAACCTAGAGTTCCGAACCCAACTAGGTCGGCCTCTAAATTTACCATGTATTTAGATTGCATGGACTTCTTAGATCTATTGTATCAAACAGAGATCCATTGTTTTTAAGCTCATTTTGGAAGACTTTTTTCTCTCTTTAGGGGACTAATCTTAATCACATCTCTACTTACCATTGTGGCACCCTCAGCCCTCGCTTGGGATTGGACGGTGATTGAAACACCAGCACATGTAATACATGACTACATACGTCTTGTACATGACAGATAAAATGCAATGCTTCTAGATATACTAGTAGCATGCAATAAACAATGCAGCAGAATATACATGGTTCATGTGAAACTAGACAACGTCTAAATTAATTGCCTTAGCACATGGTACTACAAACTATGCATAACCCAGACGTTGCTGTCATCAAAAGACTTCATTTCATAAAATACCCAAAAGGATGAATATGTTCTTTTTCCCAAAACATGGGACCAATCAAAATATTATTCCACAAAAGTTAAAACCTCAATTCATGTCAATTTCCCACAAAAGATCTAAGTCTTCATAATCTCTCTGGCTTTGCTTTCTTCTCGAGGAACCTGTCTTTGCCACAGTTCCTAAGTCGCTCTAATTCATCAATGAGGTGGAGTACTTTGGTAATAGTTTGGTCGAAGGTCTCTAACTATTCCTATATAGAGGGCTCAGAAGAGCTCACTACCATCTTGGGCACTATCCTATCTAGAGGGAGTGTTGTCCTCTTTCACTTCGCCATCTATGCCTGTCACAACTTTTACTATTCCAGTTGTGGAATGGTAGTGGAAACTAGCACAATGAGATTTTGAGAAATTTCAACAAGTAAGGACACAGCATAAAATGATTAACATAAGCATACAAGTGGCAAACGATGGAATGCATGTGTGCACATGTACTTGATACATGACGTGACTGAAGACTTGACTTATGCACTTGATCTTTTTCAAAAGACATGTAACATAATTCTTTGACTTGTTCATATCATATGATCCATATCATATAAGTCAAATCATGGCATCCACTAGTGTTAGGTGCTGCCTCGCTCCGGCATCCTTTCCAAAAAGATCCATTCGAGACATATGAGTTCAACTATGACAATCATTCGTCCTAACATTTGGGATCGTGACAAAATATTTTTGACTCATTTTTTTCCTCTGCAAAAAGAATTTGTACCCAAATGCATGTGACATGAGACTTAAGACGCAACCCTTTACATACTAGACATGGGACACATGAGATGTCGTGCATGAACTCATTGATTATAACATCTTCAAATCATGGCATATTAATATGGGCATGTCAAACATTCAGAAAAAATTCATGAACATAAACAAATATGTCACAGCCAAAACATCTAAGGCATGTAATTGTAGGAATTCTTCACCTAACATGTTTCATAATTGGAGCATATTAAACATTAGTCAAGGCTAAAACTTTAAAGGCATGTGACATGGACAATCTTCATTTAACATGTTCCATACTTGAATCATATCGATCATAATCATTGCATGGGTGGATTTAACATGAAATTATGGCCACATCATAGAAATATGAAGCATACAATATCACAATAGCCAAAACTTCAAGATAAACGAGACATCAACACAACAACATGCAGAACCAAAACATAAGCGTGTGATTCATGGAATTTTCATCATGGATCCGAAACATATGACATATTCTCATGACATTATACAAGTTGAAGCAATAGAGTCAGCCAAACAAAGATATAAAACAAATTTTAAAGAAGAGAGCAAAATAAAAGATTTACATAAGCATATATGTATGTTAACCAAACTAGGTTGAGTGTATAACCAAACTAGGTTGAGTGTATACTTGCAAAAATTCTTCGGACAACAAATAGCAAACCTGAAAATGAGATTTGCAAGGCATTAGAACAACAGTTTCAAAAATTCGTGCGCATAAGTGTGTGTGGTTTCAGGTTGCCTTTTGTTTAAAGGAAATTCCAAGACCATTCAGTTCTAGGGTTTATGGACATAAGAACCCTTCCAAACATGTGACCCTTGGTTTAATCTTGGACGTGTGTCTGTTTTGTGTGAGTGGCCAAAGGTGTAAAGGTTCTAAGTCCTCAAAATATTGGCTTCTTCTCTTTCTCAAAACCCTAGGTTCTTTCAAGATGAAACAACCCTTCATGTGTGTGTGTAGCTGAAACTCTAAAACTCTTTGGAGATTCATTATCTCCTTGAGTTAGGCGTGGTGGAGATGAAGAATTTGGATGGTAGAGATCCTCACCATTGTCTCTCCTTCTTACTAGTGCTAAGAATCTGCTTGGAGTAAAGCCTCCCTTGTTTGGTTGGAAAGAAAAGTGAGAATTCTTCAAGTCTTGGTGTTAACTGGTATGGAGGATGGAGAGCATATACAAATTTCAAAACTGGCATGGGAGGAAGAACCCTTCGGCGTGTATTTCTCTTCTCCTTCTTTTGAATTTCTCTCAAGCCCTCATTGGTTTGCTTAAGGTCCAATGCATGAAGGACAATTGCCACTCATTCTCTTCCCTCAAGTTGAAAATCCCTTCTTCTTCCCCTATAACACCCGTCCTTGTGGCGGGTTCTTCAGTAAATAATTTTATGAAAATAGACAAGAATTACAGTTCCTTTTCAAATTTCTTTTCCTTTTATTTCAAGATACAAAAGACTCCATGTTTATAAATAAAACATATTTCTTAATTTAAAAGGTTACAATGAAAAACATTAAATTTTATCATTAAAGTCTCTCGTACAAAATATCATGCCTAGATTTCTGTGCTCTTCCCCTTAGGCCGTGTCCATCCTGACGCGTCATGCTCATCTTGTCCCTGGGAGGGCATACATAAAAACTAAAATGAGTCGATGACTCGTAAGCATTATTTTATACAGTTAAAATATAACATACATTTTCAGTTATGCATTCGTCATTCCATACATATCATACATAGACATTCATTCGTTTAAAAAGTTACAAGGTGGGGTTTTTCTTTAAAAAGGGTTTTCTTTCGTAAGACAGTTCCCCACGCCTCGCTATCTTCATTTCTTAAAGAGTCTTAGTATACATGCATCCTTTCTTAACATGCATACATTCTTTCTTATTTCTTTCATTGGCCATTGCCTATTGTTACACCCCATGTGTGAGGGTTAGCAGTCTTTTGGATCTAATTACACCCATGACCACGGGTTAGGAATCCATTCTGTTAGGATGCAACACTGACTCCATTACCAGTATTTACCCAGCATTACAATCTACCCAGCATTACAATCTACCCAGTCCAGTCCTTTGGTACCTTTATTTGGTCCTTCATGTGGCCGTTACTTATTTTCATACATTAAAGCATTCAATCCTTTCGTTCATTCATTAGTTCGTTCATTAATAGAAGTCATTTAAAAGCATGAGCTTAAACATTATCTTTCATGGCATCATTTAAAACATCAATTTGTGCATCCTTTAAAGCATCATCTTTCATAGGGGCATTTTAAAACACTTTCTTCACGTCGTTTAAAGCATAAAGCCTAAGCCTCGCATTTCGTTTAGTGAAAATACATCCAGTACTTACTATGTATAACATCTATTCACATACATACACTTACATACTTGGGGTGCATAAAAAGGGGCTACAAAAAATAGCCGTTACATACTTATACTTGAAAATTTATACTTAACATTCTTTCATAAAGTGTGTTTCATGTCGTTTCATAAAGCACCGTAAAGAAAAAGCATCTCGTTTTCATTTATTTAGAAAACTCTAGAAGAGTATGAATTTTAATACTTACCTGGACTCCATGCCATGCTCTTTTCATGCAGTCCATTCATGTGCATGTCAGATGGCAACCTATATATGCATACACATAACCTCAATGTCATCCTCTATCTAGTACATAAGCAACTATACTAGAAATAAAACTACATTTCACTTGGAACACTCTCCATCCATCCATGTGTTTTTACGTGCCATTTATTATACTAAAACCTTTGGGTTCCATTTACCGTCACTACCTCCATTTTCTATATCTTCCTCATCACGTTTTCTCTTTTGGTGATCCATTTGGGTCACCTTTTCCAATCCGACGTTCTACTTCAAGGTCTTATCCTTTAAAATGAACCTCTGTGATTCACCTGAGAGTTACGACACTAAGACCTTCATCTTACTCTTCTATTAATCCCATTCCAATGCATGACTCAGATCAACTAAGTCACGCATTCCGATCCTAGACAACATACCCATTACTACCTTCATGCATCCTAACCCATACTAAATCATCAATCTCATCCATACATACCACATGACTTTAAGCCAACTCTGAGGCTTAAACATCATGTAACTATGCTTAGGACAAATTGCCCATTATATATGGTAAATTTGTCCAGTATACGTGTCTCACCAGATGCACATGTACCTTATCCATTATCACCTAAGATCAACTTATAGTCCAATGAACGCCCACTTGTATAAACAAGCTCCATACTCCGATACCAACTTCTACTAAAAATTCGGTCAGTATGACCTTCCAACTCCCGACCCCTTTACTAGTTCATCCCAACACTTGACACGACAGGGTTCCATTCACCACTACATCTTCGTCGTGTCATGTAGCTTGAGACAAATCCCGAGTTATGTCACGACACCCGTCATGCTTCCACTGCACTATCCTTACACTATCCCATCACTTCGCACATACTATAAGCCATAAGTCAATTACAAGGCGACACCTATCATCTCAGACTACAAGCCACATTACAGCTATTTCGGGACATTGCTACACAGTTCCTGACACTACCCAACACGCTTTACGCTCATCTATTATGCAACCATCTTTTTCTTCGCAACACACCATATGGTGTATCTATACACAATATGAAGTATGCACCATGTGTACTCCCTTTGCTACATCACGTATTACCATGACGCATATCAAACGGTGCGTCGCTACACGATATGGAGCACACACCACATGTACTCACTTTACAACACTACGTTGCATCACATCTACACAATTACGCCCAACACTTCACTGCACCACGACACTTCACTTCACAACTACGCAGAGAACTCTACAATACTAACATCATAGTCCACAACTTATCAACTAATATTTAATATAATAATGAGGGATAGAGGGTTCTACCATCGATAAGATGACTCATACGTTGCTCGCTGCCAGTCACGGTCAAAAGTGTCGGAAGAGCTATACGTGGCAATTAAATCGCGTATAGTGGCTATTTGGGTTACTAGAGGTGGCTATGGAAGTGGCTCTGAACAGCAAAAGGTTTGGTCATGGTCCTAGAGTGGTGGCCTCATGGTGGTGCCGAGGTGGCACACAGTGGATGCACGGTGGTTTAGGCTGTGGGTCTCATGGCATGGAAATGGAGGGGGAGGCTTGGTTGGTTGATGGCTAGCCAAGGAGGGCTTGAGGGAGGTGCAGTGGAGCTATGGTGGGGATGTGGTGGCAGCACAATGGCTGGAGGGTGGTGGATCTGGCCATGGATGGTGCAACCAGTGCTTTGGAGAGTGAGAGTGCACGTGGGAGTTAGGGGCTACATTGTGGCATGGGGAGGCTAGAGGGAGGTCACCAGGGAAGGGGAAGCTCAATGGTTGTGGTGCGGTGGCCTGGGCGGCAATGCACAGTGGAGACCCGTGCAAGCTGTTTGTGTTTACGTGAGGTTGTGCAATGAAGAGGGAGAGAGTTAGGGGAAAGGGAGACCATGGAGGTGAAGCTCGTAAGGTGGTGGTGTTGGTGGAGGTGTTCGGTGGCCCAGTTGGCCACATACGATGGCGCAAGGGAGGAGAAATGGGTTTGAAACCCATTTCAGAGAGAGGGTGTAGGAGAGAGAGAGAGAGAGAGAGAGAGAGAGAGAGAGAGAGAGAGAGAGGCTGCCATGGGACTCACCATCGGTGAGGTTGGACTCACCGACGTGAGGGAGAGCTACTGGTGGTGGAGGTGAGGTTAGGCGATCGGTGGTGGCTTGGGCTGGATGAGAGAAGGCCACGGTAGAGGGAGAGAGGGGCTATAAAAGTGAAGGGAGAAAGCTAGGGGCTTGGGTATTTAATCTAAGCCCTTCGTCTTGGGATCCACAAAACGATCTAACAATGAGTTTAAATACTGATTTGAAAATGCGTAAGCATTTATTTAATTTAAAACACTGAGAGGAATTAAAATAGAATATTATTTTATAAAATAAAGTTCATAAAATAATATTCCTTCATCATTAATTAAAATGATGAAGTTTTGTTAATCACTTGAAAAGAATAAAACCATTTAAATTAATTTAGAGTTTTCAACATATTTTAAATCTCGTAATATTTTTAAATAACTAAAATCATTTAATATAAATAATTTTTCACAATTATAATATTTTTGGAGCTCTACAAATATGAGCTCCAAAAATATTATAATTGTGTTATTTAAAATCGAGCTTAGTCCAATAACATTGAAAATTTCCTATATAAATATTTTCCAGACATTTAAAATATCCGTAGGCTTTAAAATACTCGACTTGCTTTAAAATTCACTTGGTATCTTTTAAAACACGCCATTGAGACTCAGCACGTAGAATGAGACTCGTAATTATAAGAGAAAGAATAAGCGGGTTGTTACATCCACACTCTTGGATTTGCCTTGGGAAGGTGGAAGATCTTCTTGGGCATGTGTGGGTATGCTCTTGGGTGTGGTGACCAAAAAAGTGAGGGTAGACTTGTCATTTTGTATGGTTGTCTCTTTACATTCCTTCTAGAAGGTCTTTACATGGTTAACATAGGTCAATTTCTAAAGAAAACCCTTGGATGGGTGTGTAGATGGGGCTTGGCTGAATGCCCCTTGGTCGGCTAGTAAAGGATGCAAGACATCAGGCCCAACTTAGTAGGTTTTAAAGTATTGGCCCAACTTAGTGAGATTCAAGACTAATGACCCAATTTAGAAAAGACGCAAAGTTAGGACCCATCCTAGTGGACCATTGAGGACAAGGATAGGCCCCATAAATTTGGACATAAGATCCATGGATAAGCCCACTCCTAGGACCACAACCAAGGTTTGTTCATATGACTCAATAAAAGCCCAAGTTTTGTATTTCATTTTACTCTTTCAAATTGGACCCACATACAACATACCATTAGTTTTCCTTTAACCCAAACTCAACCACATGCCCCTAGGGTCCCAACCATGGTGGTTAGGCTTTTTCACTTGAGTTAAAGGTCACTATTCATCTCACCCATGAATAGTAACTCAAGCATCATGAATTTGCATAGTTTACTTGATACCCTTTTCTTCATAATTTTAAATCTAAAATTCTAATATTTTGCATCACTCTTAGACAAATTTTAAAGGTTAGGATTAATCCAACCCATGTCTCATGAACTAAAGGCATGTCAATGCCAACTAAACCACCAATCGGCTCACTTGAAGCAAATTGAATGACCCTTCATCAAATCACCCCAAACCAATGCCCCTTCAAACCACCCCAACCAATTTTGCATCACTCTTAGACAACTCTTGAAGGTTAGGGTTAATCCAACCCACGTCTCATGAACTAAGGGCATGCCAATGCCAACTAAACCAATTGGCTCACTTGAAGCAAACCAAGTGACCCTTCATCAAATCACACCAAACCAATGCCTCTTCAGCCAATTTTCTAGAGGATTTATACCCCTTAGATCCTCATGATTTCACCTAAAAATCAGACCTAGAAAGTATACAAAACAGTTCCAAGAAACAAAAACAAAAACCTAAATATTCACCTAGGAACTTAAGGTCTTGACTAATCAATTTCACCTCCATCCTCATGGAATTTATGCACTTATCTGCCTCACCTCTACACTCCACCACCTTTGCCATTTTTCCCCTAAGAAAGTTCTTCAAAACACTCAAGTGCAAGCTTGTTCAGTTTCCTCCCTATGGCAGCCAAACTGATTGGCAAATGAAGAGGCACACACTTGAATCACACAATTGAAACCACCACCAATTCACCTCCCTTCATTTTCTGCTCATGCATGATCAAATGGCAGCCAATTACCACACTCTTTCTCACCTAGAAAATATTTCAAATGGTGGTAATAATGCCCACAATTTAGAGCAAGAAGATGGGACAAAAGATGACCAAATCTAGGCAACCTAGAAACCCCAAACCCATCGAACATGGCATGCTTGTTGCTGAGTTTTTGTTTTATTTTTCTGAAGTAAGCCAGACCTACGCCAATAACACACTTCTAGCCTTTGTCAATAAGTTCATCAAGTGACTTAGGGCATTATTCATTTGAAGCATAGTATGACACAACTGAAAATCCACTCAACACCTTCACTGCCCACCACCACCACTCACAACACTTCCCTTCAGCCAATGTAACAACCCGCTCCTTCTTTCTTTTATAGTTATGAACCTCGTTCGACGTGTTGAATCTCGATGGCGTATTCTTGAAGATACCAAGCCAATTTTTAAAGCAAGCCCAGTATTTTAAAGCTTACGAATATTTTAAATGTTCTAGAAATATTTATATGTGGTATTTCTAGTGTTATCAGACTAAGCTTGTTTTTAAATAACACAATTATAATATTTTTAAAGAGCTCCCAAAAATATTATAATTGTGAAAAAATATTTAATTTAAATGATTTTAGTCATTTAAAAATATTACGAGATTTAAATTATGTTGAAAACTTTAAATTAATTTAAACGGTTTTATTCTCTTCAAGTAATTAACAAGACTTCATCATTTTAATTAATGATGAAGAAATATTATTTTATAATATTCTATCTTAATTTCTCTCAGTGTTTTAAATTAAATAAATGCTTATGCATTTTAAAATCAGTATTTAAACTGATCGTTAGATCGTTTTGAAGATCCCAAGACGAAGGGCCTGGATTAAATACCCAAGCCCTAGCTTTTTCCCCTCACTTTTTCCTTTTCCTTCTCTCTCCTCTCCCACTCTACCAGCCCGACAGTTCACCTCCCCTCCACTGGCCGTGCTTCTCTTCTCTCCAGCCTGGCACCATCGCCGACTACCCAGCCTCACCTCCACCACCGACAGCTCCCTCTCACGCCGGCTAGTCCCTCCTCCCACTGGTGAGCTCCACACAACTCTCCTTCTCCCCCAGCGGTAACCCAACCGAAATGGGTTTCAAGCCCATTTCTCCTCCTTGCGCCAATGTGCGTGGCCAACTAGACCACCGAGCACCTCCAATAGCACCACCACTTCATGAGCTTCATCTCTATGACTTCCTTTCCCTGCGACTCTCACTCTCTACATTGTACCACCACACACACGTGCAAGGAACCCATATGGGTTCTCCATCCACTCCACTATACATGGAAACCCAGGCCACTGCACTACCACCATCATGATCCTCAAACACCCACGACCTCCCCTAGCTATTCCCATGCGTAACCGAAGTCCCCAACTCTCTCACTCTCCCCCATTGTCTGACGGCCTCTCCTCCACCTCGCAGCCAAATTTGCAGCCGTAGACCACCATACAACCACCACCTCGCCACCATAGCTTCATCATACCTCCCTCAAGTCCTTTATGGCCAGCCTTAACCCCTAGCCTTGAAACCCATGAATTTCCCAATGTAGCCATGCAAGGCCTAAACTCCTCCATTAACCACCGTGCCTCCACCATGTGCCACCTTAGCACCACCATGAGACCACCACGCTAGGACCACAACCAAACCTTTCCTACGCTCAGATTCACACTTGTAGCCACCTCTAGTAGCCCAAACAGCCATCGTACGTGGTTTAACCACCACGTATGACTCGTTCGATGCCTTTGATCATGATGGGCAATGAGCAACGCATGGGTTATCTCGTCGATGGTATAACTCTCTATCACTCGTTATCTATATTAAATGTTAGTTGATAGGTTGTGGACTATGCTATTAGTAGTGTGGAGTTCGGTGTGAAGTGTGGCTGTGTATTGAAGTGTTGGGTGTAATTGTTTATTGTTGTGAATTGTGTTGTGAAGTATGGGTGTGTGGTGTATGCCGTAGTTGTAATGTAGTGATGCACCGTATGGCGTGTCACAAAGAAAATGATGGTTGCATAGTAGAGGAGCGTAGAGTGTGTGAGTAGTGTCGAAAACTATGGAACAGTGTTCTAAAATAGTTGTGATGTGGCCTGTAGTCCGAGGTGACTAGTGTCGCCTTGTAGTTGACCTATGGCTTAGGGTATGTGTAAAGTGATGGGATAGTATCAGAGTAGCGTAGTGAAGGCATAACGGGTGTCGTCACGTAACTCATGATTTGTCTTGAACTATGTGACATGATGAAGATGTAGAGGTGAATGGAGCCCTGTCGTGTCAAGTGTTGGAATGAACTTGTAAAGGGGCCAGAAAGTAGAAAGGTCTTGCTGACCGGGTTTGAATAGAAGTTGGTATCGGAGTATAGAGCTTGTTTATACAAGCGGGCGTTTATTGGACTATAAGTTGATTTTAGGTTAAAAAGGGTAAGGAACATGTGCATCTAGTGAGACACATGTATTAGATGGATTTATCATATATAATGGGTAATCTATCCTAAGCATAGTTGCACGATATTTAAGCCTCAGAATTGGTTTAAATTCATGTGGCATGTATAGTTGGGATTGAGGATTTAGTATGGGCTAGGAAGCATGAAGTTAGTAACGGGTACGTTGTCTAGAATCGAGATGCGTGCTTAGTTAATCCGAGTCATGCATCGGAATGTGGTTAATAGGAGAGTAAGATGAAGGATTTAATGTTTTAACCCTAAGGTGAAATATGGAGGTAGTGACGGTAAATGGACCCCGAAGGTTTTAGCATAGTAAATGGCACGTAAGAACACAGGGATGGATGGAGATTGTTCCAAGTGAAGTGTAGTTCTATTTCTCCTATAGTTACTTATGCATTAGATAGAGAATGACGTGATATTATGTGTATGCATGTAGGTTTTCATCTTACACACACATGAATAGACTGTATGGAATGAGTATGCATGGAATCCAGGTAAGTATTACATTCATACTCTTCTTGAGTTTTCTAAATAAACGAAGATGAAAATGAAATACTTTTCCTTTACGATGCTTTACAAACTGACACGAAACTTGTTTTACGAAAGAACACTAAGTATAAATTTTCAAGTATAAGTATGTAATGGCCCTCCTTGGCAGCCTCTTTTTATGCACCCAAAGTATTAAGTGTATGCATGTGAATGGATGTTATACGTAGTAAGCACTAGATGTATTTTCATGAAAATAAATGAAAAGAAATGTCAATGCTTATGTCTTATGCTTTAAATGACGCGAAGAAAGTGTTTGAAAATGCCCATATGAAAGATGATGCTTTAAATGATGCCATAAGCTGATGTTTTAAATGACACCAAGAAATATGATGTTTAGGCCCATGCTTTTTAAATGACTTATAAGAACGAACGGATGAAAGGACTGTGAAGAACTGAAATGAATGAAAGGACTGAATGCTTTAATGTATGAAAATATGTAACAGCCATGTGAATGAACGAATGATGGTACCGAAGGACTTAACTAGGCAGATTACAATGCTGGTTAAGTAGTGTGGTAGTGCACCCAGTACTGCACCTAAACGAAATGGATTCCTAACCCATGGCCACAGGTGGAATCAGGTCCAAAAGACTGCTAACCCTCGCACATGAGGCATAACAGTGTGCAACGGCCAATGAAAGCGATAAGAAAGAATGTATGTATGTTAAGAAAGGATATATGCATGATAAGACTCTTTAAGAAATGAAGGCAACGAGGCATGGGGAACTATTTACAAGAATAAAACATTTTTAAAGAAAAACCTCACCTCACAACGTTTTAAAATGAAATGAATGTCTATGTATGATATGTATGGAGTGATAAATGCATGACTGAAAACCTATGTTATTATATTTTAACTATATGAAGTAATGCTTATGAGTCATCAACTCATTTTAGTTTTTATGTGTACCCCCTAGGGATAAGATGAGCATGATGCGTCAGGACAGAACACGACCCAAGGGGAAGAGCACGAAAGCCTAGGCATGACATTTTGTATAAAAGACTTTAATTATAAGGTTTAATTTTTCCACTATAACCTTTTAAATTAAGAAACCTTTTTTATTTATAAACACAGAGTCTTTTGTATCCTTGCATGAAAGAAAAAGAAATTTGAAAAGGAACGGTACTTCCCGTCTCTTTTCATAAAATCATTTTCTAAATGACCCACCATAAGGACGGGCATTACAGCCAAGACCAATGCCCCTCCTTGCCTCTCAGCCTCCATCAAGACCTATAAATACCTCTCTTCATTCCTTACTTCTCCACACAACGCCCTCTAGCATTCTGTTTGTGTTCTCGAGAGCAAAACCTTCCTAGTGTGAAGAAAGCGTGAAGTTGAGTAGTGAGTGAGGGTTCTAGATGTGAGTTGAGTTTTGGGAGTCAAGGTCACGATTTCTGTAAGTAATCTTGCCCTATCTTTTGTTAGGTGTTATAATGACATGTTAAGTTTTGATTTATGGCATGAGAATGAAGATTTGATTGATTTACATGAGGTTTAATTGGAAGCAAAGCATATTGGTTTAGATTGGAAGTTTTTCACTTGTGAATTGTTTTGGTAAAAAGTTTTAGCCATGACATGTCTTGATATGATCTTGTATATTTTATTAATGTATTGAAATAATTTTTAAAGGTTTAAATTTGAGGTAAAACGCATGTCATAACTAGCTTAGAAATTAATATCTTATGTTGATCATCAAGCATGTTTCAATTTTCACTTGATTGAAGTTTATTTTATGAAGTCTTGGCTAAATTTCCTAAGCTTGAGTAATGAACATTTAGAAAAGTCTTGTGATTAGGTAAGAATAAAAATACATGATTCATTTAGCTTTTAAACCTCTCGTTGATAAGGAAAAGTTAGAAACATCATGCATATGCTCGATTTGTGGTTTTGTGATGGTTTGATTTTAATCAATGCATAAGTGTTGGGATGAATTCATGAGACCTGAATTTAAGTTATAAACATATCCCTAAGATCACGTTCGTGGTTTCTACTTGATGGAATTGGAGCACACATGCCTCCTTAGAGGTTATAGGCTTGAGATCACAAATAGGCTCACAATGATGCATGCCATGGATTGATTGATTTGGCATAATTTTGAATTGATTCTTGCAATTCTATTGGCATAATCATTTTATAACATAGAAAACATATGGTTTGTGAAATTTGGTGTAATTTGGGGCCAAATTACAAATAATGAAAATTTAGGGACTAAGTGGCAATTTCAAAAAATATAGGGGCAATTTTGCAAATATTGATTTTGAACCCTTTTGATTTAGCCACACAAATTTCTTATCACCCAGAAAGTTTGTAAGTTATATTCTAACTTACTTTTAGATAATTTATTTATGATTTATGTATAAACGCCACATTCATGATATTAATGTCATCTTGAGCATCAAACATCATGTAATATATCATTGAGCATTTAATTACTTGCTTACATGACATGTTAAATTTTCACCATTTTTGCATGAAAAATTCTACTCATCATCCCCACATAACACACATAATTTTTTTTTCTCTTTTTAAATATGTAGTGTATGGATGGTAAGTAGAAAAATCCAATTAGTTTAGAAAGAATCAAATAAATAAAAAATTAAAATAAGTGTGTGTGTGTGGTATGAAGATGATGAGTAGCAAAACCTTGCGTGGATATTATATTTATAAATTTCATTTTTCATGAAGCTTACAATATATGCACATGCCATTAAATACATTTTATAAGCATTGCATGAAAATAATTTTGTCATGGCCCCAAAGGCTAGTATGAGGAATTATTCTAGTAGAACTCCTTTATCCATTCTGGAGTGCGTAAGAATAGAGTGATAACCCTTGGATTGACAAAGAACCATCAACGGGCTTCAAATGGATTCTTTTCAAAGAATGCCAGAGCGGAGTCATCTATGGCACCTAATACTGATGGGTGCATATGTTATAATATTATATTATGATAAAATGTTATGTTAGCAATGCATTGAGAATGAGTCTACAAACAACGTAGTTTCAACATGAGTTGAACTACGATTAATGATAGGTACTCACAATGCATATAGGCGAGCTGTGACGATACCATACGTTATATTATTATTAATGATGGCTTTAATAACAATGAAAAGTTATGTTTTAAAAAAAGATGAAGTGAAAAATATCCTCTGTAAGAAAATGTGCAAGTCTATTAGGAAAAATGTTGAGAAATCTAGTTGGGAAACAAATACAGATTTTTCTGCATAACTTTCTGTATGCATTTCATGTTTATCATTAATAATGCATATCCTATCTCTATGCAAGGTGGTTGTTTAACTTACTAAGATTTCAAGTAAATCTTAGCCTTGTGGACCCACTACCATTCCCTCGAAATGGCAGAAGTTGTGTCAGAACTATCATACAACAAGCAGGATAAACCGCTAGTTAAAGATGGTTGAGGATAAGTCCAATTTGGAGAAAAGGCTGGACTTGATATTGACATTCAAAGCATTGACTCTATATACCATAGAGTGGATTCGAGAGTTAATTTGACTATATAGTTTCTGTATTATGGAGATTCTATCTCCCATCTTATGTTGAGTTTATGTGGACCTCTTAAGTGAGGAAGTACCTATTTATGGTTTATTAATCATTTGGATGTTTAGTTCATTCTGGCATCAATTATTTTTATCACTCTTATTTCGACTACAATTATTGCATATTGCTAGTTGTATACTATGATGCATTACATATTAATTGTCATGAACAGAGGTATGTAATCTTGTGTTGCATGTCCCGATGCTTCAAGTCCTCGTTCCATCTCAAGTTGTGACCTAAAAATTCAAAACCTCAAATCTTATCAATAACACTTCTTAAAGTTTGCAAAATCCAAAACCATAAATCTCATAAAAATCATTTCTTAAAGTTCGTTGAACTTTAAACATCAAAACTGAAAATTATTTCCTAAACTCCTCAGATTTCCAAAACCTCATATATTAATGCCTTCAAAACCTCAAACCTAGCTTTTGATCAAGCTTATGCACACCTTTAAAATCTAAAACTTAAATCTTATCAAAATCATTTCCTACAGTCTATATAAAAAGCCTACCGGATATAAAACCCCCAATGTCATAAAATATCATTTCTTAAAATATGCCAAAATCAAAAACCTGAGACTTCCAAAACTCAATTTATAAAGTCTACAGAATCTTAACTCAACTTCCCAAAAGCTCAATCCATAAAGTTGGCAAAATCGAAAACCTTAAATCTCATCAAAATCATTTTGTTATGTCTATAGAATAAGCCTACAGAATCTAAAACCTCAAAAGTCATGAAATTAGTTCTTAAGCTTTGCAAGTCTAAAACCTCAAATTTCTTAGGACACATTCCCTAATGCCTACAGATTCTAAAACCTTAAATATCAATAGAATCATCTCTTAGAGTCTGCACATATCTACTGTGATGACCCGTTTTTACGTGTGTTTTCACTGAAGGAGTGTTTTTAATTTAATTAATATATTGGTTTATTTATTTTAAATTAATGTATTTTAATTGGTTTTTTATTTATTTGATGTTGTGTTTAATTTATTTTAGTCGTTTTATGGTTTTTAAAATCGTTTTCGTCGGGTTAGTTTTTGGATTCCGGAAGTGAGGATTGGACTTCATTTTCTTTCTCCATCTTTTCTTTTCTCTTTTTTCTTTTTCCCTTTTTTCCTTTTTTCTTTTTTCTTCTTTTTTCCTTCTTTCTTCCCTTCCTGCGCGTGACCTCTCTCCCTCTCCTTCCATTCGTTCCTTTAGCCCACCCAGTCGGCGCCACCTCCAGCCGTCGTGACCCACGTCCACCTCCAGCATGTCCCTTCCTCACCGGCGAGCTCTACTGCGCCGGTGGTGTGCTACGCCAGCCACCCAATCTCTCTCTTTTCTCCTCCAAACAAATGGGTCTTCAAGCCTTTTTCTCCTCTTTGAGCCACCATACACAGCCAAATCAGCCACCAAGCACCACCAATGGATTCACCACATCAAGGGCTTCCTCCCCATGTCTTTCTTTTCCCCTAACTCTCTCCTTTTCTCCAATGGGTCTCCAAAGCTAGAGTTTCGGTTGCACCACCGTACACCGCTGTACACGGCCACCCATGGTATTTCACCACCACCATCTTGTTCCTCTCATCACCATGCCCTTCCCCAAGAAATTTCATAGCCAACGGAGTTGTGTATAGCCCTCACTCTCCAAAGCCGAAATTAGCTTCAAGTGTCTGATCCGCCGCCGTGCGCCGCCACCCACGACCAACTCTCACTTCCATTAGCTTCATAAACATCTCAAGACCTTTCCCTATCAATTTCGTGCCTTGGTTTGTCCCCGTTCAAAAGTGGGTAATTTATTACCCACAGCAACAATGTAAATTACACTGTTACGTTGCTTTTCCTCTGCCGTTTCCAACGCCGCGAGCTTTCAAAAAATACCGTATAGCGCTGTAAGTATTTTCCAAATTCTACTTTTAGATTTAAATGTATTTTGCTCTTACAATAAATTATCTGGTTGGTTGGTTGATTCCAGACTGAGTTCGAGGAGTTCGGGGGTCGGATGGATTGAGGACGGAGTTGCTTCGTTTGTTGTTTTATGGTTGGTTGGTTGTGTTATGCATTGAGATTGCATTTACATGGTGCATGCACGTGCATTTTATTTAAATTGAGAAAAAGAGAAAAATCATGTTTATTGGCGTAAATGGATTTTCGGGTGCGTGTATACCACGACCCCAAGCCGGGATAGGGTATTATCTTAGTGGAGCTCGTTTGGTCACTCGAGAGCATAATATACTGAGTGACGTCCCCTGAGTTGAAGCTTGGCTACGAACGAGCCGGGCGCGGAACTGGGCGACGACGGGAGCGGGGGCTAGAGGATGCTTGGCTACGAACGCGCCGGGCGTAGAACTGGGCATCGCTCTACGCACCGAATCCGTGGCCCTTCACTAGCGAGGGCTAGAGTATGCTTGGCTATGAACGCGCGGGGCGCGGAACTAGGCATTGCTCGGCTAGAGGATGCTTGGCTATGAACGCGCGGGGTGCGGAACTGGGCATCACTCGTTTAGGTGTCATACGCGTGGTCGATACCCGCGGTGTGGCACAGGAGCCAGGATGTGCGGATGACCCATAGGGGAGGTCATAGTGCATACGGATTAATTGGTTATTGGATTGAGTTGGATATGGGCCAAATGGACTTTTGGCGTGATATTTGGAAAGGTTATGTTTTTGGGCCAAATGGGATTTTTGGCATGCGTGGAAAAATATGGTTTTATGGATTTTGTGCATTGGCATTCTCTCATGCATATTGTTTGAGTTTTAATATGTTTTTATCTAGTGGTGTTTGGATTTTACTTACCTGTGGCATCATTTTTGGTATCGTAGATTTTGGTACAGAGTTCGAGGAAGAGGAGGAGGCTGAGCCCGAGGATGCGGCTCCGCCGAAGTACTGAGTTGGAGTCTATGCTTTGTAGTTGTCTCTGAAACTATATTTGTAGTTTGTAATATTTTATTATGTGTGATTTGAACAGCTTTATATTAAACTAAGAAAAATTCTGGTACTCAGTTATATGACTTTACTATCCGCTGCGTGTTTCTTCGTGCACATTTGTTGCTTTTACACACACTCGGCCTTGTTGTCACCATCCGGACGTCTCGATTTCCCCGTGTCCATGCGTGGGGATTTGGGGGCATCACAGGTGGTATCAGAGCGGTCCGGCTCTGGGAAAAACCACATGTCCCGTAGGTAGTACCAGAATATTTTTAAAGTTGTGTTTTAAAATTTATTATAAGTAAAGTTGCTATTTGACGTATTTTATTTGTTTTGAATTTGTTTGAGCTAGTTTGCTTGTGTTTATTTATTTAGTTATGTTATTGCATGCTGGTTTCTTTTTGTTTTCTTGTTATGTGGTTTTGGTTTAGGTTTTGGTTTTATTCATTTTTCTTAAAGGGGGTCAAGGGTTGTGTTGTGGCAGGAAGGCGGTATAATCGAGGATACTATTATTAGGCATGAACATTTAGTGTAGTAGGTTTGAATTTTTAGCGATGTGGTTTGCTTGTATGATGTTGAGGTTTGAAGAGAATGTCATGGTTTAAGCAATCTTTGTAAGGTGGGAACTCACGTAGCAATGAGGAGAGGAATTAGCTTTAAGTCGCTTAAGATGATTGAGGTCAAGGTTTTGTAGAATCTATGTAACAAGGCTATAGGATCGGAGAGTGTAGGTTCAACGAACGTTAAGGATATGTTTAAGGGAATTTTATTTAAGGTTTACGACCAGATAGATGCAAAATGGTAGTTTGCCACCGGATTGCAACTTTTCAGGATTTAGTGGATGTGGCCACTCTTGTGGAGCGAGAGAATAATTTGAGTATGGGCTCCCCTCCAGGACAAAAGAGGCGGAGTTTTACTGGTGAATGAAGTAGTTCGGGTTCGCCTCAAAAGTTTGTTCAGCGGACCGGGACTCGACCACAAGCAGCCTTGGGAGTGCGTATGGGAGGACGAGTGCCAGTTTTGTGGAAGATGTAATAGAGCTCTCGGAAGCGAGTGTCGTCTGGGTAGTAACCAATGTTTTGAATGCGGTCAGACAGGGCATTTTGCTCGTGAGTGCCCTAGTCGAGTTCGAGAAAGCCGTTGAGCTCGTCGTAGTGGTAGAACTAACCAGAGGCATTTAGCTCGGGCTCGAATGTACGCAGTGACTCTTGGTACCGTTGGAGGCGAGGTTACGGAGACTCAGAATGCTGGAGTCATGGCAGGTATGGGTCTAATCTAATCTTTCGTGATGAACGCATTGTGTGGTTTGTTTTGTATATTATCGAGGCTTGGAGAGAATGGCATGGTCCGGGTGATCTTTTAGGGAAGTAGAATAATTGAGTTCTTTGGTTCCGTGGAGTTTATGAAATGGTCTATAACGTAGTAGGTTATAAGTTCAACAAATTTCAAGAATGGATTTTTTTGAAGTTTCAACAAAGTTTTAAAGTTGGGACCTTATAGATTTTAGGAATATAAGTTTATGGTAATTAAGGTGTTAGGTTCGACAAGCTTTGGGGGGAAATAATTAAATTTCGAGTTTTAGATTTCGTGATTCGGATGAGTAATTTGGTGGTAATTGGGGCTTTAGATTTTTCAAGCTTTTAAGGTGAATGTTTTGGATTAAAGCCACCAATCTTGAGAATTTCAGAAAATGATTTATTATCTTGTAATGTTTTAGAATTTGAAAGATTTGAGAAGTCGATTTTTCTCTATTATGGGATGTAAGTTCTTTGATCTTAGAGGTTCCGGAAAATAATTCTTATTTGATTTAAGGTTTCAGAATTGCAGAGTTGAAGGACTGATTTATAATAAGAATTGAGTTCTTAGTTTTACAGACTTAGTGCTGTAGCTTGATCTACTCTAGTGAGTGATTAGTTTGTAACCATTAGAATTAGGTTGATTAGAGTTGAGTTATTGATATGAAAATTTTTCTAGAGTAGATTTCTTTGAGGATTGGAGGTAATGATCTAGTTCGTGTATTTCTTTGAGGATTGAAGATATCGAGCTAGTTTAGAAAATAATTATTGTTAACTCGAGGTTGTAGTAGCAGATTTTAGGAAATGATTTTTATTGATTCGAAAGATATAGGTCCATCAGGGTGTTGGAAATAGTAGATTTTGTGTTGGTATTGAATACGATTGAATTTGAGGCTATATGATCCGTAGACTTTTGGGAATGGATTCTTAGCAGGTTTAAGGTCATTCTCGGTACCAAACTTTAAGCAATGACTGGTTACTGATTTAAGGATATAAGTTGAGTAGATTTAGGAATGATTCTTGCTGAGTTGAGGATATAAGTCCAGATGATGGAAATGTGATAATGGATCACATGTACGTTTGAATGATTTTTGGTGTTGGCTAAGAGTGCATGGGATCAATGAGTAGTAATGGTACGTATGTATGGATTTCGGGGAGTGCTGGTCCTAGTCTCATCTATTTTTGGCTTGGTAGGAGTTGAAGAGGAACTCGTGTGGTAATATTAAATTCAAGAGATTTGTGGCTTTGAGTTGTTTGGTAAGTTGAACGGAATGTGCAGACGAAGCGGGTTACCCTTTGGGATGGTGGTTTGAAACGACTGTTGTGTTTATCTTGAGAATTTATTGCGACTTGAAGTCATAGGAATTTAATTGGTGAGGCTATACTTTTCTTTGGAGATCAAGTATCCAGTTGGGAGAATTGGGGATATGGTTATTTAACTTGAAAAGAGATCATTAGGTCACCATGTGTGGTGTATGAAGTAATAAAGCAGTAGGATCCATGAGTGTTGTTTAATAGTTTTTGATGGATTGAAGATTTAAACAGTATGACCTGTCTTGAGTTTTATCTGTGAAGTGTTATTGAAGGAATTAGTTGTACTAAAACTAGAGTTTTTGAGAGTACAAGTAGGTGGGTGAGTTACCACAAGCGTTTCGTTTATGTCTAGGTGAAGTCAATGGTAGTTTATAGTGAGTTAGTTAATGCAAGATTAGATGTTATTCAAAATATAGGTAATGAGCTTGAAGTGTGGGATATCGGATAGAAGTTATAGGCGCTCTCGTTGGTTGGCCGGGAAGGACTTGGGCCTTTTTGAAGATGTTCCTTATCTTTAGAAGAGACAGGTGTATTTTGGGATGATGTTATGTGTTTTCAATTTGGTGCTTGGAGGTTGATTAGTACTGGTTTCCGTCATCAATCAATGGGTGTATTTTTGCGGAATGTTGGTTTTCGTTTAGGGCAGCGATGGCCAACTGAGGAATGAGTGGAGATTTGTGGTTTTTGGAGGCATACGATTTTCTATGGAAATGTGGTAAAGGTTTTCTTGTGATTAGGTGTGGATTGAGCTTGTACTTCATGATATTAATTTTTAAGAATATAGCCTTTAAGTATTTTGATGAGTTATCAGAGTGCGCGTGAAAGCATGATTTTTGGAGATACTTAGAAGTTCAAATTTTGTATCAACTTTGAACATTTAGTAGTGATTCGAAGTTTTAATGGGAGATTAATCATTTGGTAGTCCAATTTGGTTCATGGATGGTTAACTTTGGAAGTGGCTATTAGGTTACCAAAGTTGGAATGGGATGAAAGTTTGGAAGGTAAAGCAGAGACGTCGTTGATATTAGTGATTTATGGTGTGAAGATAATAAATATTGGAATTTGTTGGGATGAAGTCGGGGAGAATAAAATTATTGGGCCTAAAATAATTCAAGAGATGCAAAGCCAAGTTCGGATCATCAGGGATAAAATGGCGGCAGCTCAGAGTCGTCAGAAAAGCTACGCATATACCTGGAGGAGAGAGTTATCTTTTGAAGAAGGTGATTGGGTTTATCTCAAGGTCTCTCCCATGAAAGGAGTTAAGCGTTTTGGTAAAAAGAGGAAACTGGATCCGAGGTATGTCGGCCCTTTTCAGATTTTGGAGAAGATAGGGTCCGTCGCTTATAGAGTTGCTTTGCCAGAATATTTTGGGGATATTCATGATGTCTTCCATGTATCATCCTTGAAGAAGAGTTTTGGACAACAAGAGCCGTGCTTTGTCGACCCAGAGAGCATTCAGTTGCAACCGGACCATACTTATGAGGTTGTTCCGTCACAGATCATGGATTGGAAAGAGCAACAATTGAGGTCCAAGACGATACATTTGGTTAAGGTGGCATGGGGAGATCCATTACCTCAAGATTTCTCTTGGGAGCGAGTAGCGGACATAAGGGAGCAGTACCCATACTTGTTTGAGTAATGACAGTACGTTTCTTAATCTTGGTTACAGGTGGTTTTATGTGGAATTAAGTGGCTTGTTTCAAGTTGGTGTTTGATCTTGCAAATTTCGAAGACAAAATTTGTTTTTTAAGGGGGGAGGATGTGATGACCCGTTTTTACGTGTGTTTTCACTGAATGAGTGTTTTTAATTTAATTAATATATTGGTTTGTTTATTTTAAATTAATGTATTTTAATTAGTTTTTTATTTATTTGATGTTGTGTTTAATTTATTTTAGTCGTTTTATGGTTTTTAAAATCGTTTTCGTCGGGTTAGTTTTTGGATTCCGGAAGTGAGGATTGGACCTCATTTTCTTTCTCCATCTTTTCTTTTCTCTTTTTTCTTTTTCCCTTTTTCCTTTTTTCTTTTTTCTTCTTTCTTCCTTCTTCTTTCTTCCCTTCCCGCGCGCGACCTCTCTCCCTCTCCCTCCGTCCGTTTCTTTAGCCCACCTAGCCGGTGCCACCTCCAGCTACCGTGACCCACCTCCACCTCCGGCATGTCCCTCCCTCACCGGCGAGCTCTACTGCACCAGTGGTGTGCTACACCGGCCACCAAATCTCTCTCTTTTCTCCTCCAAACAAATGGGTCTTCAAGCCTTTTTCTCCTCTTTGAGCCACCATACACGGCCAAATCAGCCACCAAGCACCACCAATGGATTCACCACATCAAGGGCTTCCTTCCCATGTCTTTCTTTTCCCCTAACTCTCTCTTTTTCTTCGATGGGTCTCCATAGTTAGAGTTTCGATTGCACCACCATACGCCGCCGTACACGGCTACCTATGGTGTTTTACTACCACCATCTTGTTCCTCTCATCACCATGACCTTCCCCAAGAAATTTCATGGCCAACGGAGTTATGTATAGCCCTCACTCTCCCTCACTCTCCAAAGCCAAAATTAGCTTCAAGTGTCCGATCCGCCACCGTGCGCCGCCACCCACGGCCAACTCTCACTTCCATTAGCTTCATAAACATCTCAAGACCTTTTCCTATCAATTTCATACCTTAGTTTGTCCCCGTTCAAAAGTGGATAATTTATTATCCACGGCAACAGTGTAAATTACACTGTTACGTTGCTTTTCCTCCGTCGTTTGCAACGTTGCGAGCTTTCGAAAAATACCGTATAGCGCTGTAAGTATTTTCCAAACTCTACTTTTAGATTTAAATGTATTTTGCTCTTACAATAAATTATCTGGTTGGTTGGTTGATTCCGGACTGAGTCCGAGGAGTTCGGGGGTCGGATGGATTGAGGACGGAGTTGCTTGGTTTGTTGTTTTATGGTTGGTTGGTTGTGTTGTGCATTGAGATTGCATTTACATGGTGCATGCACGTGCATTTTATTTAAATTGAGAAAAAGAGAAAAATCTTGTTTTATTGGCGTAAATGGATTTTCGGGTGCGTGTGTACCACGACCCCAAGCCGTGATAGGGTATTATCTCGGTGGAGCTCCTCTGATCACTCGGGAGCGTAATATACTGAGTGACGTCCCCTGAGTTGAAGCTTGGCTACGAACGCGTGGGGCACGGAACTGGGCGACAACGGGAGCGGGGGCTAGAGGATGCTTGGCTACGAACGCGCTAGGCGTGGAACTGGGCATCGCTCGTTTAGGTGTCATATGCGTGGTCGATACCGGCGGTGTGGCACAGGAGCCAGGGTGTGCAGATGACCCATAGGGGAGGTCATGGTGCATACAAATTAATTGGTTATTGGATTAAGTTGGATATGGGCCAAATGGACTTTTGGCGTGATATTTGGAAAGGTTATGTTTTTAGGCCAAATGGGATTTTTGGCATGCGTGGAAAAATATGGTTTTATGGGTTTTGTGCATTGGCATTCTCTCATGCATATTGTTTGAGTTTTAATATGTTTTTATCTTGTGGTGTTTGGATTTTACTTATCTGCGGCACCATTTTTGGTACCGTAGATTTTGGTGCAGAGTTTGAGGAAGATGAGGAGGCTGAGCCCAAGAATGCGGCTCCGCCGGAGTACTGAGTTGGAGTCTATGCTTTGTAGTTGGCTTTGAAACTATATTTGTAGTTTGTAATATTTTATTATGTATGATTTGAACAGCTTTGTATTAAACTAAGAAAAATTCTGGTACTTAGTTATATGACTTTACTATCCGCTGCGTGTTTCTTCGTGCACATTTGTTGCTTTTACACACACTCGGCACTCGTCGATAGGGTGGTGACCCGTGTTGTCACCATCCGGACGTCTCGATTTCTCCGTGTCCGTGTGTGGGGATTTGGGGGCATCACATCTACACCACAAATCTGAAAATTATTTCGTAAAACTCACAAATATCCAAAATTTCAGATATTATAGTCTGTAGAATCTCAAACCTGGCTCTGATACCAAATGTAATGCCCCAGTCCCAAATGGATTGAAGAGTTACTTCTTGTTACTTAAACTCACATCTCACAGTGCAGATATAGATTTCAATTTCTCAGTTATGCATAGACTCACTATTTTAACTCAATTACTCCAAATAATTAACTAGCAACACCACAAACTCTTAATATAAACATCAACCTCTTAAAATATCAAGTCATCAAAACACGATAAAATTATTGAATAAGATTCTCCAATAATCATAGAAATCTTCTATACTTAATCCACCATGCTTAAATCAACTCACCCATGCTCCCTAATCCTAATCCTCAGTTGAAATATTAAAAATATTTGAAAAATATTATAGAGACAAAGGATAAGTTACCAACAACTTAGTAAGTAGAGAACCTATATTAGTATGTAAACATGAGCATTTATAGAGTTTAAAATGCAAAACAAAACATTTTTACTTTCAGAATGCACAAATCAAAATATGATATCAAAATATCATAGTGACAATTCAGAAATATTCTTATTCAAAAGTATCATTTGGCATACCATAACTGAGTATTATCATCATTATATAACTCAGTTACAACTGAGTATTATAACTGAGTATAACTGAGTATTATAACTGAGTATTATAACTGAGTATAACTGAGTATTATCATCATCATCATCTAATCTCGTTACAAGGCCCTCAAAGATCACAATTGATTAAATCAAAACATCTTTTTGATTTGTGATGTCTAATAGGAAAAGGGACCTTATGTAATTTTGCTAAAGGACAAGCTGAGCAAGGTATGGGGGTGACATCAAAATTAGAAATTTCGTTCTTGCTAATCAAACTCATCCTAGAATCAAAGACGTGTCCAATTTATAGTGCCATAGACTAAAATCTTCATGGTTGTTCATTACAAAAGCTGAAATGGCAGTGTTGGTGGTTAGAGAGGATAGAACTTCAACTAAGGCTATAGGGGAGACTTCATTCCTCAGTAGGTTATACAAGACATTCCTCACTTTATCCATTCCAGTCGTTTTCCAATTTAAAAGTTCCTGAACAAAACATTTTTCAGGTAGAAAAATACGGCAGCATCTTGATTCTTGGCTAAGTTTTCTAGCTGATATGAGATTAAAAGAAAAAGATGGAACACAAAGTACATCATGTAGGGTCAATTACTTTGATATCCTCATTGTGCCAACATGAGAGACATTGATAGTTTCACCATTTGGAAGGGCTACAGAATATGCAACAACATCTTTTATGGTAGGGAAAAGGGAGGTTGAGCAGACCATGTGATTTGTCACCCCTATGTCTATTATCCTACGTATATCAAAAGTGTTGTGTGTGTTTACGCTACAAGCTTAGAGACAAAGTGAGATAGCATATTTCTTTGATAAGCCAGGTTCAGAATGACTGAGGGAATGAACTTGGTTAAGTGATGGTGTGTGAGAATGACTAGATTGTGATTTGAGCAAAGCCATTAGCTGTGAATATTACTCTTGAGTGAGTGCTGCTTGGTTGTCATTGATTTGCTCTTGTCTAGATGCCATAAGAATATTGACTTGATTTACAGATGCTGGACTTGCTAAACTAAGCCATGGCCATCATGAACCATCATGGAAAATGCCAACGGAAACACCCATATTTTCTACACCCAAAATAGAGCATAATTTCTCTTCCTCAAAGCACGGTAGTTCCTCCAAAGCCACCTAGCCCTTCATGTCACCACATCCCAGCACTGAGAACCACCTTGCATTGAAACTCAGTCATGCTAAACCAACTTCACCCATCACGAAGTGGAAACCACCGGACATGGCCACAACCCACGTAAAGAAGCCTCTACTTCCCCTTACCAAAAATAGAGCACTTCGTCCCCGTCCAGAGCATCCACTGCCCACCTTTATGCCACCCTGCAAGGTACTAGCTCTGTCGGAAGGCACCAGGATGGCCACATACCATTTGATCTGTCGCCCCTGTGTCTATTATCCTAGGTATATCAAAAGTGTCGTGTGTGTTTATGCTACAAGCTGAGAGACAAAGTGAGATACCAGATATCTTTGATAAGCCAGGTTCCAAATGACTGGGGGAATGAACTTGGTTAAGTGATGGCGTGTGAGAATGACTGGATTGTGATTTGAGCAAAGCCATTAGCTGTGAATATTACTCTTGAGTAAGTGCTGCTTGGTTGTCATTGATTTGCTTTTGTCTAGATGCCATAAGAGTATTGACTTGATTTACAGATGTTGTTCTTCCCTTCCCATGGAGCTTGTGGCTTGGTGGATAGCCATGAAGTTTGAAGCACTTTTCTGCAACATGGCCTGGCATTCTGCAATAGGTACACACTGGTTTCTCAGGATTAGTTTTAAAACACCTTTCTAAGGAATGTCCAGGAACTTTACAAAAGGTGCAATAATACTTTCTTTGAGATGTGATGTTCTGCCTTCCCATATCTCTAGCAATTGCTATCATAGCCATGGAATCACCAACTGAGGTGTCTATGGAAATCTATCGCCTCTTTTCTTCTTGTTGAGTTATGGAGTACACTTCATTTAGGCTAGGGAAAGGTTTGATTAGAAGGATTTGAGGCTTTGTATGTGTCATTTAAACCCATAAGAAACTTCATTACCCAATCTCTTTCTTGGTTATACACTATTGTTTTCAAACCCCCACATGTGTAATTAGGACTAGATTCATAGTTCATTAGTTCATTTAATTGGGTCTTTAATTTAGAGTAATACATACTTACATTGCCTTGGTTTTGCATTATTGTAGCAATACCTTGCTTCACTTCATAGATCCTGCGAGCATTTTGCTGACCAAGTTGTTGTTCAAGTTCCTTCCATAATTGGTGAGTAGTTTTAGCATAAAGAGTGTTGCTCTTAATGTCAACAAACATAGTGTTTTGCAACCAAGTAATAATTATGTCATTGCATCGAAGCCAATGATCCATCAATAGACTATTAGCCTCAGATGGTTCACAAATGCTACCATCAACAAACCCAAGTTTGTTTTTATGCGAAGTGCTCTTTTCGTTGAACATGCCCAAGAGTGGTAGTTGCTGGAATCAAGCATTTGGGTGACAAGAAGTGCTCCTATCATTGGAGCCAAGAAAAAAGGGGTTGTTTGGTTGGGATGGATCAGGGATATTTGAGTTTGGATATGTGTTTTGGTTGACATTGGAGTTGTTGGAATTAGCCATGGCTGTGATACCATATAAGAAAAGATAAAACAGAAAGTATCAATACTATGCTAATACTGAAGAATGGATACCGAAAACTGTAATGGTTGAGCTTTTAGAGAAAAACCTTTTCTCTGCCTTTTATCATGGATCAATGTATATTCTATACATTCAAGTTCAGTATCTATACACGAATAGTTGAAGACATTTGATGTCATGACAAAACTGTGCAAAGACAACAAAAGAAAAACAAAGTGTGTTGTACATGAAAGACAAAAGTAGAAAAGAACAAAAAAACAAGGACAGAACTCGTTGGTCCCTTTGCATCCTACAACTTTATTTCATCCTTCCCATTGCTCCCACTTTCTTTCCCTTCTCTTCTAAGCCATTCTGGATTTGTTGGCCACTCAGTTCAGTTGAGTCATGGTTATGTTGGTGGCATTCATTTTGCATTTCCTTTAGTTCTTTGAATAGAACTAGGTGGCTTCCGATTGGTTCTGGTGCTACACTCAATGATGTTGACAAGTGGTTGCTACGAGGCGAAACTGGGTGGCACAATCTAGTCCCAAACATGCAGGGTGAGGTTGGGTCCTCTACTAGGGAGGGGCAATGGTGGTTTCACTTTTAGTTTGTGATGGTCTCACAGTGTAGCAACATAGGTCTTCATGTTGGTTCATAGGGAGGTGGTTCTATGAGATGGAGGATGGCGATAGCAGTCCTAGGTTAAGGGTGGTGGTGGTTGTGAACTGTAACCTTCAGTATTACGAAAACCCTAGCTAAATGAGAAAGGTTGGAATTTTGTGTGCTGCTGTGAGCCTTAGTAGAAGGAGACGTGCATAATAGGGAGTTTATAATTAAACTGGACCATGGGTCTCATGATTTAGAGCAAACGGGTCTGGGCCTTGGGGTAATTGGGTAGGGTTGTCTCAAAAATTTTGACGCGAGTCTTGGGTAGTGAATGGGCTTAATAAATGGGTTAGGCCAATAAGAGCAGTCCAAAATTATTTGTTTAGTTTGTCTGTATTTTCATAAGTTGAGTATTTAATAAATAATAATGGTTCTCAACTCAACTTCTAAAATAATCAAATTTGTCCCATAAAGTTTTCGGGCCAATTACCAAATAGGTCCTACTTGGTACATAAAATATCAAAATATTTTAACCAAATTATCAAGCCTAATAAAAAGAATCCATATTCCGCCAAAATAAATTTTTTGACCGGTAACATATTTTAAAATTACTCATTAAATCTCAAGTAGGCTTCCGATACATACTAACCTAAATAAAGAATTATAGAACTCGTGCTTGGCTTGGGCTTGGTATTGGGTCTGGGTGTTACATTATCTTTTTTGAGTAATAATACATACCACACTCTCATCCCATTTTCATCCTACTGTATAAGATGTGGCACATTTATTACCATTAGATGATATTAAAGAAGCATCCAATAAAATATTATCAAATAGTGATAAATGTGTCACATTTTACATAATTGAATAAAAGTGGGATGGTAATATGATGTACATAATTTTTCATTTTGTTTATGTTTTAAATGTAATATGCAAGTTTCTCAACTTTTACATTTAAAACATTAAAAAAAATACATGAAGTGTTTTTATTTTATTGACATGTATACATCTACTTTATTTTATACACTTACTAATTTAAATTACATGAATTCTTTGTACTTACTAATCTTGAAAAATGCTGTCATGAATTTCTTCTTTTTCTTTTAATACTTCGGTGAAAACAAAATGTCATTTGTTAGTACTTAATGATGCTATTAAAAAAATTTGAACCACATGGTTGCTTCTAAAACTTTGGGCCCCCGGAATTTTCAATTCCAGCTTAGTCCCTGAAGCCAAGTTATTGATACCAAATGCCACCACAATATGATCAATCAGCCGCGTCCCCTCCCCTGATCACTCATTTCCTTCTCTATTTTATTATAGGTATTGATACAATTATAAAGAAATTACAAAAAAATAATCTACAAACTGACGTAACTTCATGTGATCCGTTTTATCTACGTTACAATAAAAGTAATTTCACAATCTAACAAACCACATCAAATCCTTGATAATTAGGGTACGTCCCTTTTATTGTTATATGTTGAGTAAGAAATGCGTCTAATGTTGGTATTTCTATCTGATCGCCAACAATATGTGCATTTTACCATAATCGACTAGCTTCCACAATATAGTTAACCAAGGGAAATGTTTTCCAAAACATTAAGTTTGTGTTTGGGTAGAAAGGTGAATTCAGATATTCTGTAAATAGCAGTAAAAAAATAATAAAAGAGTATTGAATAGTAGATGAATAGTAGTATAAGATAGATGAAAAGTAATGATAAAATAATGAATAGGAGTGAAATATTTTGAGTCACCACTCAAACCAGCCCTAAATATCAAACATTGTGGAAAACATAATTAGCTGAGGCAGTGACAGAACACCTCATCAGAAGCTTTGGGATCTTTTACTTCTAGTCATTTGTGTTTCTTGTATTTGGACCATAGAGATGGATCTCTCGACGATTGAGGGGTTGAATTGGTCTTGAGTTCCTCTCAGCGTACTGCCATTCAGTAAATCAAAAGTTAAGAGAGCAAGAATCTGCTTATTTTGATGCAGTTAAACAAATATCGACTAAGCTGCAACATTGTTTTCAATTGATTTTTGCCATTCAATCATAAAATATCTCAAGGAAGAAGTTTCGTTGCTTACATCATGGACCACCTCTCTAAGTATTTTCACTTGTTCCCTTGAGACGCTCCTTATCTGAGGGCACATTTTAAAAGAAACAAGTACTAATTTAGCAATTAAAAATTAAAAACCCATTAAGAAGGAATGACCATGTATACTAATTAAGGTGTTTACCTTTTTATTGATTGTCCAACTGACACCTTCAGTGCATGGTGGAACCGTCAGTGAGCCCATGTATCTGTAGTACTTCTTGCCACCCATTTTGATTTCTGTAGGATCAATCACCCCCATTCTTCGTTCTCCCTTTTTATCAGTCATGGACATTATATTTCTCATCAACTGAAAACCATTATGAAAAACATGATGGTCAATCATTTCGAACATATCAGCTATCTAGGGATCATGTGATCCATGGTGATGTGTGGGCATGCAAGGACAGTGAATTTACACATCATTAGAAATATTCATGTTGATGATCTTCCCACATGTTGCAAGGCTTAGGGGATGTGTAGAGAATGAAATGAGATGATAATTTTATAAATAATAGTAAAATAGTTTGTGAATACTAGTGAAATAATTTAAGTTAAGATTTTATTGGGTTTTAAGAAAAGAGAGAAAAAGTTAGATAAAAAAATATTATAAAATTAAAATATTGTTAGAATATAATTTTTTAGTATTATTAAAAATTAAATTAATTATTATATTTTGTATGGAAGTTTAAAATAATTATATATAATGTGAGATGAGATTGTTGCAGAGAAATTCGCACCTTTGAAATGAATGGATCGGGTTGACCAATCTTATAGAAGAGTCCGACAACAGCAATCTTATTTTTCACGCTGAGGTCCTTGGTTACGTGAACCATATGCAGCTCCAACTCAAAACTGAAAATGAAAGCATATGTTTATTACGTTGTTGTTGTTGAACAATTAATTCCTACTTTTCCTCTATAAGAAGAAAGATATGGAGAAAGTGACCTCCTGCCATTTATGGAATGCTCAGAAGGTGAGTGCCAGTGGCCTTGTTGTAGAAAGTAATCGGTGCCGTTGATCTGTATTGATCCCGCATCACCTACCCATTGTAGCTGCATCCGTGACACAAACAAAATGTCTGAGGGCTTATACTGGGCCAGGCCCATAAAATACTAATACGAATGCATGTCATGTCAACATTTAAGTAATACCAGAGCATCCTCTTTTCTTCAACATCTAACTTTACCATATTCTAGTTCAATAAACAAAAACCCATAGATAAGAATATCATAACCGGATCACCTTTTCTCCTATTTTCTTCTTAACATCCATATTTTGCTTTCCTTTATATCACCTGTTCCTATATTTTGTTCTTAAAATTACAGAAGGGGGGAAGAAAAGTAAAGCTGATATGAGGGCTTGTGGAGTTGGGGTGATGCCTAGCTAGATCTCGCCTCTGAGCATGAGCACCAGTTTTTTCGGTTGTGAAAAGAACTGGGTTATGAAGGTTCTTCCCCCCACCCCCCTTTTCTAAGTTTAAAGGGAGGAGTTGACAAACAATAAATTGGGATCAGGAAGCAATACCCTGTAGGTTGCTCACCCACAGACATAGGAGCCAACTGGCAAATACTCCACCGGCCAACAGCCTGCATTCACATGAAGTCTTGGTTTGTCACTCGTCAGGACAGCGCAAGGGCAATTTCATAATTCTTTTGTTTATTTGTAAGAAAGTGGGAGGAAAATGGAACAAAAGGAGCTCCTGTTCAGATTATAGAGCAAAGGGAAAGAGGAATATCGAACAAAAGGTACTCGAGTTCAATCTCTGATGTAGGTCATGTATGCGTGAAGGTAATAGCTAAAGGATATAATAAACAAAATTCATAAAGTTTGGGAGCTTTGCTTCCTTACCGAAATGTCATGTCCTCTGTTCTTGACAGTGGCATTACAAGATTTGTAGTTCCTTTTTAGTTGCCCTGACTTGTGGATCAATTTCACTCTCTGACTCAACAAATCTATGGGAGATTGCATGCCTCCATTCTTACAAGCTGCCCAATCTTTCCTGATGTCTCCCCAATGACGTGGCCCCTTATCGCTTCCTTCAACATAATCAAATTCTCTCTCATTCTCTGCACCATGTAAGCTATAGCTCGTTAAATAACTCACAAGCAAAATTAAGAAAAACAACTACAAAGAAAACAAGTGGCACGGATGCATATGCCTGTTCTGCATTACCAACTTCTTGAGATCTGGTTGATGGAGAATATGAGAAAAGAATTGCGCAGACTAAAAAGCTTGTTATAAAGATTGGTTTGCTTTGATTCTTCATGCTTTGCAAATGTTGAGGGAAAAGGGTTTCGTTGTAAGTTGTAACTATTGCTAAGGGAGAGACAATACTGATTTTCTGTTTGGGGTATGCTAAGGCAAAGGACAGGGCTCTTATATATAAGATACGTTCACGCGTATGAATGCGAGAATCCAATGTAAACAACACCCAAGAAAGAAGTTTCCTGGATATATAATGCTTTCCAGCGAAAGAACGTGAAAAAAGCCTGGAAAATAATTTACCAAGGGCTCGAGAAAATTAGAATATTTCATAATTACGTGAATAATAGTAAAATAATTGGGATTAAGCTATTTTATTAGGTTTTGAAAAATGAGAAGAAAAAAAATTGAATAAAGTAATTATAAAGTTAAAAAATTACTCAAATATTATTTTTTAATATTATTTTTATTTTAAAATTTGAAAAACTTGTATTATTTTTTATGTTTTGTTTAGAAGTTTGAAAAAGTTATATTAGGTTATTGAGAAAGTTTTTTTCATTGCGTATCGTATTTATTCATTTTTTTTAAAAGAACTATACAACGCTGGCAAACTCTACAATTACAAATGTCATTTATCTTTTTTTGACATTATAAAATAAGGTCGAATATTAGATAGTATTGATTGTTCTAATATAAAATACGAGTAAACCAATACGCCAAGCAAGCATGGGTCATAAGGTCCAACCACCTCTTAGATTATTAATTTTCTTAATTTTTTTCTTGATCATGTTGACTATTTCATTCAACCAGATTTCCTAACATGTTAAAATGCATGCTGATGACATGTGTCGTACAATATGACAAGCTAGGGTAATTGTGTGTATCTGAGTTTGTTGCATACGCGTTCCGCGTAATGATTCATAGTTGGGGGTATTAGTGCACGGCCACTGGCATTACTTTTTGTCTGGCGAGATCTGAGTTTGTTGCATGGAGTTGTAACTGTTATTGTCTCATCTCATAGAGTTGACACAGTGTTGTAAGGATTACCATGATTTATTAATAATAATTTGAAAAAATAACTTGACTGTACGTGAACGTAATATGACTAAACCTAAAAAATATTTCATGATAGATTCGTATCACTCGAGATATGTAACCATGACATGTAAAAAATAAGCATGCACAGAAAAATAATATGACATTCATAGAATGTAACAGGTAAACGTATAACAAATAATGTGACATTCATGAAGTCTAACAATTAAATATGTACTTGAAATAATTGACATGTCGTGTCATATCAAAACATTTATAATGATTATAAGTGAGAAGAATATTACATTTATGGACTAACCACAATACATATATAAATATCCCGAAAGTAAATTAGAGGCTAAGTTAGAGAATTGCCACATAACATAAATCGTTGCATCAAAAAATGTTAATTGAAATGAGATAATTCTTAAGGTTAGAATATCTCACTAAAGCTCATACAAACATATAGACTCATTAACTTAGGGCTAAATTGCATAGTTACCCATCTACATTTGAAAACTTACAATTTTGCCCCCAAATTAAGGATTTTGCATCCAAACTCCAAAATTCTACCAAATATAAAATTAAAACAAATTAAAAAAAATCACAATTAGGAGAACGTCACTATGGCCAAACCACTCTAGGGCAAGAATCAACAATTCCAATGCTTAAAAATAGAATGATTACTAGATTGGAATTTAAAACATTAGTCTATGCATCTATCACTTAAAAGAAAAACATAAATATACTTTAAATTATATTTTCAGAACCAACCATCAACCTACCAAAATAACCTATGTACATATTTCGACCTAAAAAAGAAACATCAAAGGGTTAAAAAATAAATAAAAAAGCCGAAAACACAAATCTATTGTGAATGGTTAAAAGGTTAAAAGGTTAAAAAATATATTGTGAAAAACAAAAATTAAAAATTACTTTCTAATTAAAGAGTAAAAATCTGAATACTTTTGAATATATTTTTTAAAAAATATCTATACATCTTTGAGAGAGTGATTATTAAACGGATAGTTTAGAGGTGATTTTGGGATTGTAGGAGCGAAATTTATGCATTTTATTAGCAACGCTTTTGGACCAAAGTCTTATGAGCACGCGGTTTGCCCGTCATTTTGCCGGCAACCTAATTGAACTCTTTTGTCTTTCCCCTAATTTGCTTCCCCACTGCCATATTTAACATTTTCCATGCGCGTAAATGATTAGATCCCCACTCTCCCAATAGCTTCCGCGCCTCTCTCTGATCCACCGTCCAAAAAGAAGGTAACACTCTCGATCCTCTCTCTCATTCGTGATAATAAATAATAAATGACTAATTCCTTTTCGGGAAAAAACCGCAAAAAGCTAATGGCATCATTTTTTGATGTAAAAATATATTTGTAATTGTATAAATATCGTGTAATTATTTTTAAAAAAATGAGTAAAATATAATACTCTATATAAAAAGAATTAATTTTTTAAAAATGAATATTACTCTTTTTCAAAACGATTACGTGGTATTTACGCATTTCACAGTTATATGTAGACTTATTAAAAAAAGTAATGTTACATATAATGGTAGAGTCCATAAAAATCGTGTAATTATTTTGAAAAAGAGTAGAGTCTACAATTAAAAAATTAATTTTTTTAAGTAGACTAGTGTTTACTCACTTTTTTTAAAGAGATTATACGACATTTGTACATTTCACAATTAGAAATAAATAATCGAAAAGAGTAAGTCTACATTAACATATTTGGACATATAATTACGACTGCAAATAAATAACGACGAGTTTTGAGAATATGTAAATGTCCAAACAAGTCCTAAACCAACAAAATTTTTTGAACCTCAAACGGCAAAAATGGTTACCCTTTTCTCAGTCTGGTTTAGATAGTGAATTGAGATATTTTATAAATAATAGTGAAATATATAAATTGAGATGAGATAAGATAAAATGAATTGATTTTTAAAAATTTATGTATTTGAATATAGAAATAAGATAAAATGGCTTTTACTTATCTTCGGGACAAAAAGTTATATTGGAAAAATTACATATATACATATCCCAGCCTCGCACATTAGTACATTATGATTGGGAATATTAGATGTTAAACTTCTTAACGTTAGCTTATTCAAATTTTATTTAATTATCTAATATGTTAACAAAATTTATGGAATACCAATTATTCGCGAGAAATCCGTGGGTTTGGATTTTGTTTTGATTAGTGCTAGGCTCTCGCCGTCTTGTACGGCTGGACGTTCCGTCTACTCTATTTGAATTTTTTTTTTTTTAAATAATTTAAAAAATAAAACATAAACAGTCAACCCCAGCGATAAAGGTGGGGCAGCACAATAGCTTTATTCTTTACTTTCCCCTTTACGCGTAGAAAATATTACTGGGATTTTAGAACCCATGTGATGTTCACGATATACACAGTATGAAATTATCTTAAAATAAACTGAGGTGGTTTTGTTTTGGCGGTTTGTATATGCAGAGACCTTTTTCCGTACAAATAATGTGAAATCAATGAGCTGGTTTCAATCTCTGAAACCAAACCAAGCACACCCAAACTATTTTCATCAGTGAACTTATTTGTTGCTTATTTTACATTATTAATGTAACTAGATACAGATAATTTACTTACCTGCTTTCTTGTCAGTATCTATTTTAAAATTTTTTAATAAGCATATATTATAAATAAATCAGAAAGTAACTAATTTTCTTTAATCCTTTAGGTGAGTCTGAGCCTAATGTCAATTTACAGTATATAGTCATATTTCAAAAATTTAACCATCATATTTATTATTATTATATCTAAATACACTTATCTAGCGACCGTTTTATCTAATATTCATTTAAAATAAAATGATGTCAATAATTAATCAACGTACAATATAAATTCTATAACATTACTAAGGAGGGGATAAATTTCCCTTCTTGTACCCCGTAGGGTTCGCCCCACTTAAGGCCCAAACGAACTAGCAAACAGCCCAACGAGAAAGGAAGAAAGGGGGGCAAGCTGGGTGTAGGCCAAGGGGGGCTCACTCAGTAGCAATGATGGTCATGCCACCAGCATGGCTTGCACCATGGATAGTCAGACAACAGGCATGCCACATTAAATGAACTAAGAAGTTGTTATGCAAGAGGCCGGCATGCTGCATTAAATGAGCACCCACTCACCCTTGCTACCAGGGTAGTGGGAATACCATCCCTCACCTGCCACCAAGGACAAACAGAAGGGAGAGGGGATAGATTACATGTAGCCCGACAGGGCAATGGCAGACATGGCAGAGAAGACCCTACAACCGGAGCGGCGCACTATACAACTTAACACGATCTACTAACAACCGAGGGGACCACCCCAACCAAATATATATATATATATGCGCGCCAAGGACATAGGTAAGCGAGACTTTTTTCTCTGGTAGCTTGATCCCTCGTTCGAGCTCCTTTTCCAGTTCAATATTCTAACTTTGACATTAAAGGTATCCCATATCGCTTGAACCCCTCACCTCTAGAACTTGAAACCCTATTCTGGCGGAGCGTCTCACTGCCCTGAATACAAAACATGACATCAATAGATGGAGACATGATCATTGTTGAGATCCACCACGGGAGGAGGGCTCGAGTTGGTTCCCTCTTGGCCAGATGACCTGGAGCCAGCAGAAGAGATCAGGATATGAGGAACCACGGTCTGAGACACAAATGGAGGCAAGGAAGGCATCACTCCAAAATCGGAGAACATCTCCGCCCCTTCCCCATGGGCATGTTTAAGGAAGGCAGTGAAGAAGGCTATCCGAAGGGAGGCATCGTCCTCTTCCTCAACAACAGCTAACCTTGAATCTAGTGGAGTCGTCGTTGCAGCAACGTGAGGATGCTGTAACACTCAAGCATGAGCCTCTTGGTGAGGAGGTTTAGCTGAACCCCCTGTTGCCCAGATGACTAACACAAGAGGGGGGTGAATTGAGTTGTATTTAAGAAAATAACAATTATAAATCAAATATACAATATAAAATATAAACAAAATATAAAATAGCAATAAATATAAAGAGTAAGGGTAAGAGAAGCAAACTCAGTATGTTAACGAGGTTCGGCCCCACTGCCTACGTCCTCGCCTCAAGCTACCCCTTGAGGATCCCTGAATTCACTATTCAACCTCCTTCAGATGGAGATAGAAACCTATTACACCTTTGAACAACACTGCTACAAAGGATCCGTGTGGAGCACCCTCTATACTTGCAATCACCTCACACGTGGTGATTCAACTATTCCCTGTGTAAAACACTTTCTACACGCACAAGGGTTATACACACCCTTTTACTGATACAAGAATTGATAGTGGGTAGAATATCAGAAAACACTCCTCAATGAGTGAAATAAGAACAATACAGCACAAACTATATCTCTCAAAATGAACAAGGGTTAAGGCTCAATGCTTAGAGAAGAGAGAATGAAAGCTTTGAATGAATATTGTATGCTCTTGGTGTTGTGAATGTGAAGCTCTCAAATGATCTATTTATAGGCATATGAGACTTCATATTCAAATTTAAAAAGATTCACATGTCAAAGACATCATCATTCACTTTTCAAAAATTTCAAACCTAATCTTTTTACTTTTTGCATGTGACAAAATGAGCACACTTTACTTTTCAAAAATTTCAAACCTAATCTTTTACTTTTTGCATATGACAAAAGGAGCACACTTTACTTTTCAAAATTTTCAAACAAAGACATCTTCCTTTTGCATAAGTCAAGAAAAGCATCCATCACTTTTGAAAATATTCAAATAAAACATGCACATGTGAAAGATGACAATCAATCATCTTTCAAAATTTTCAAATTTAATTTTCAAAATATTCATGCACATGTGGAAAATGTATTTTAATGCTTTATGATAAAATATTAATTTTGAGCCTTAATCCTAATTTTGAATTTTTAAGAGATTTACAACATTACTCTATGACTTTAATGTGAACTTGTCCCTTCTTGCTCATGCTTGGTTCCTTGATGTGCTTGACTCCATTGTGTGGACAACTTGAGCTTGAGACTCCTTTATTCTTTGAATTCATTTGTTATCATCAAAATCCATGTGTATATTTTTAATCTTTCTTTGCCCCAGAGACGGTTTGGGGATGGAAAGCCCTAACCTCGCCCGTCGAAGCTCCACCAACCACCACGCGGGTGACACAAGGTCGTCTCTTCCTACCATTGGTCTTGGGAGGGCTAGAATCTTGTTTTTGGCCCCAAGATGAAGGAGAATCACCCAAGAAATTCCTAACCCCAAGATGTGGTTAGGAATCGCATGATATTGGCACCAGTCAACACCATGTTGGTATGGGCATCGTCGAGATGAGCCCCAGCCAAGACAAAACGGTCGCCAACCTTGCCATCTCCCACCAGGACAATGCAATGAACAAGCTCTTGCTGCTAGGGACATATGACTAGATGGCCCAAACAGGGAACTCATGATGGACCACTTCCTTCATGGGATATTCCCATCCCAAACCACCCATGAAAAAGAAGCGTTGGGACCAATCTTTGATGTAAGAATAGCTCTTTCTTAGGTGAGCAATGTGCCTCTTGGAGCCTAGAAGTTGCACATGCTATTGTCAAGGCAGAGCACCCTGTACACATACAAGAACTCCCTAGTTGTCAGGTCAAGGTACTCCTTTGGCACGGAACCTAGCACCATGTGGAAGATTATGCAACTGGCAACCAAGAGTCTCCAAGCATTCGAGTGAAGCTTTGCCGGAGAAAGTCCCAAAAATTTCAATTCAAATAGGGCGACAGAAGGGAAGGTGCAGCCCTTTCACAAACATCAAAGGAAAGAGAGAAACCTAGGATGCCATCCCATTTGAGTCCATTGCAGCAATGCGACGCCCTGGGATTTCTAGCACCGCTGACTCTGAAATGTCGTAGGTCCTCCTCAATGTGTAAAAGGTCCGCGATAGAGACAAATGATTCCAAGCCTCAGCCTTCAAAGTATAGAGGCCGTTGGTTGGAGGACAAGGAAGCATCCTTGGAAGCCATTAGTGACTGGTAGAGGAAGAAGAAGACAGAACGAGGTAAGGGAAACTCGGTGAGAATCAACTAGAGAGAACAATAAGAAGACGTACTAAAATGGAGGAGACTCAAAGAAAGAGTAGTAAGAGGGGAATGGGAGTAAGGGAATGAGATATAAATAGGGGCAGGATCGGTTGAAGTTCCCAATGCCATGAACTGATAAACGTTGTGAAAGGAAACATCATGAGCAAATCCCAAATTCACGCTATAGGTAGTGATGTGGGAGAGATAAATTGTCGCACACATCCCGAACAATGATATTAAAATATTGCGCACATGGGAAACACAAGCCAACTACAGTCAAGCAACGGCCTGTCTCCTCCCCAGGAGTGGCAGGAACGGCTGGCGATAGTACTATGGAAAGTAGACCATTGCATTGTGTAACGGTCCACGATTAATCATGGTGAGGGAATTTTGAATTCTCACCACACGTGTGCGGCCAGAATTCATAGGGTACCGAGGGGATAAATTTCCCTTCCTAGGCTGCATGGGCTAAATCCTAAGCCACATTGATTTAGCCTAAGAGGGCCCAGCCAGCAGTAACGATGGTCATGCCACCACATGGCTTGCACGGTTAGACAACAGGCATGCCACACTTAAATGAATATAGAAGCTGTCACACAAGAGGCGAGTACGCCACATTAAAATGAGCACCTACTCACCCCTGCCATTAGGGTAGTGGGAACACCATCCCTCACTTGCCGCTAAGGACAAACAGAAGGGAGAGGGGACGGATTGAGTGCAACAAAGCAGGGCAATGGTAGGCATGGCAGAAAAGACTCTACAACCAGTGAGGCTTATAGTACGATTAACAGTGATCTACTGACAACCGAGTGGACCACCTAGACCAAATATATATATATTTATCTATATATACTACAAGGACATAGGTAAGGGGGACTTTTTCTGTGGTAGCTTGATCCCTTGTTTGAGCTCCTCTTCCATTCCAATATTCTAACTTTGACATCAAAGGTATCCCATGCCGCCTAAGCCCCTCACCACTAGAACTTGTAGGCCTATTTTGGTGGAGCATCCTGCTACCTAGGATATGAAACACGATATCAACAATTACAATATAACCATCAGTGTTTCAAGATATTTAACATTGTTCCAAAGCAATCACATTAAAGATATTAACATAATAATATTGTTCCAAAATAACTTAGTTCATACAAAACAACAGTATCCAAGCTGTTATATTGTAATGTTTTAACTAAACAACCAACTGAAGTTTGCAAAAAATGGAGATATAAAGTACAAACATTTACATTGTCTATACATTTTTGTCCATCTTAGTTAAAATTTTATAATTTTATATATTTTATGTACTCTAATATGAATGCTCTTATATGTACATGCAGACGTATACATTGTCGGTAGTTTGGTTTGGCCAAAATAAAATTCGCACGTTTCCATGGTGGTTGGCAATTAACTGTAAGAAACTAGAAAAGTTGTCGACCCACTAACCTTGGAACCATCTGGGTTCACCGCCACGAGAGGATGTATGAAAGTTTATTAATAATGCCAACTCATAAGTTGTCGTATTATAAGTTTGTGAATATTTATCATCAATTACAGCTATTGTACCTTAATCTGTGTCTGGTCCTTAAGGAAATAGGCGTGTGCACCGACCAAAAGCAATCGCTCCAAATATCCACTCCCGAAGGTTAATTCACAATCCTAGATTCGAATGTGTTGTCAATGAGATGATGTGTCCCTCACAAATTAACAAATGAAAGGAGTACAATCTTTAATTTTGGTGGCGTGACAGATTAACTTTAATTGCAGGAAAAATAGGTTATGTTAGATGTTGGAAATATAAATAAATAATAGTTCATTTCATCATATAAAACTACTAAAATTTGTAACATTTATATGTGCTAAAACGACTGTCGTTTTGGTAAATTTCCTAACACTCTCCCTTTTTCTCCCCAAGGCCGCCTGACACCTCTCTCCCTCACATCTCTCACCTCTTGGCTGCCTCCCAAAACACACACGCACTCATGGGTAGTGGGTGTTCATAAAATATATGAACAGATATATTCATTATTATAGTAGTTCTGACCAACCACGAAAATGATTTTGGTTGACATGAAGTTGTTTACTAACTCGGTTAGAAGATATGGGATTGTAGAGTTTCCAAGCATGCTTTGTCTTATTTGACAGGTGCCAGTTAAATTCTATTAAATTATAGATTTTATTAATTTTATTTAGGTTTCAATTAGGCTTTGCTCGAGTCTATTATGAGATAAGTTTAATTGTGCTAAATAGTCAGATAAGTGGTGTTCTTATACTAGATTTTATCAAAACTGACTTGGTTGATTTTGTAAAAAGCTTACAAACTTTTGTTATGAAAAAACATCAATTATTTTATGTACTATTCTTTGCATCTAAAAATGAAATTAAAATATTTTGTCACTATTGGTGTATAAATGAACATTTTTAATACTATGTTATCAACTCCATAAAAAGTGAAGACATGTGAAATTTTTATGTGATTATATTATATCCATCTATTTAGTACACTATCCTACTATTTTATTGCACCTAAAAACCCTATCTCAAAATATTTTGTTTTTGCTTCCGTTCTAACCTGTACTACAAGTATAAAATTGTGACTTTTGTTACTATATTGATATTAACATTTCTGCTTATGAGTGCACCCACTTTAGAGACTAGGTGATTTTATGTGTGGGTCTTTTTTGTGCACACACTCATCATGCCCAATTTAAAAGTGGAAAATTTCACTTACTATTTCTACTTAGTTAGTTGCGAGGATTTGCTTGACCCTGATACATGGTCTCTTTTCTATTATGATGTTTTTCAATTATGTTTATTCCAAAAGTCTTTTGTTTATATTATTATGGTTATTAATTGTTTCTAAAATACCACCCTGTTAGTTTTTAGACATGTTTTGTTTAAAATTTTGTAATTGGCTCATGTTTATAGACAAGTATAGATTTTGTGGTGCCTCGTTCCTTGGTAAAGGACCTGGTAAGGATTCATGGTGCCATGGTGCTAGCCAGTTGGCAACACCCAAGATTTAGGTCAAGATTACGTGTGATGTCCAAAATTATTCTTGGGATTTGATAGACTTTGAAGTGTTGGGACATGCAACACAAGGTTAACTGCCCCGTTTGTGACAAATAAAGATGCAATCCACCTAACATGCATATAACAATATGCAATATTTGCAACATATAATTTTTTTTTTCTTTAAGTAATACTAGGTACCAGATAAGATGTATTCCAAACATCCAGAAATATTTCATATCCTTAAGATAATAGATGTTCAAAAGTTACTGTGTATGTCCAAAATATCTGTAACATCATGAGTATTAGAGACAATGCTCCTTAGGAACATGCAAAGACTAATATAACTATTAGACTAGTCCATCAAATAGCTCGTTGGCGTCTATTTGACCTCTTCCAGTTGACCCTCTGTCGCATCTCCTCCAGTTAACACAGACATCACACTACGGGCATCTGCACTCACTATGAGTACGTAATGCACACATCCCATGACAAGTATCTATACCTACACAAGTGCGTATAACATGAAATTGAACTGCGGTTGGCACCAACGCATTGGTGCCTGACTTCGCTCTGGAAACCAGTTATTTAGATCTCATTCGGAGCTTGTTGATCTTTGCCTTGTCAACCAAAGAAATTTCACACTAGTTTAAGCATTCCAGTGTGAACAAAAGAGTTCCACTATGATAATGCCTTATCCTAGGACTTGGGTTGATAAACATAAAAAACTCAACTAACTGGAAAATACCATTTTTCGTTATGAACTCCATACTTGTGACATGACATGGCATGAAATGAAATGACAGATGACATGATATGACATGACATGAGGTGACATGTAAGTATGACTAACAACGTAGCATAACATGACGTGCAGCAGTTAAACACAACATGGCATGTATAACGTGTACCAAATAATTATGGACTTGGAAAGATAGCATGGCGTAACATAAATTAATGTGTATAGATATAAACCTATCCACATAAAATGATGGTTTCTTATCACCATACAGACACAAGTATCCTGAGAGTAAATTAGATGTCAACTTACACTAATTGTAGAGTGATGTAATAAAGCATGATCTAACAGGAACTACAAGAAGATATTTCTAACTACAAGAAATTTCTCCTTAACCAACTTAGAAATATAAAATCATTGACTCATGGAAAAATTACCATTTTACCCATCGATATGTGGGAAATGAGCATTTTTCCCCTAATTAAGGATTTTGCATCTTAACTTCAAAATTCACCAAAATTTACATTCCTTACGTACATTTTATGCTAAATCCAACTATCTAATTAGAAAAATTAAAAACACTTTTTTACACTTGATGTTTTTGGTCTATCCTTGTTCAAATCAACTTCAAGAACTCCAAAAGTTTAGAAACATTCTCTTAACATGTTCATAAATCAATCCTGAGGATTATAATACTTTAAACAATAAATCAAAGACCACAAAAGTCACAAAATATCATCCAACACAATTGGTTTGCACATTTACTCCAAAACCAAGTACTACATGTATTGGTTTTTTATCAAACCACTAGATCTCAATTTTCATGAAGTAAACCATCAATAAACAACATCATATGCTTCATATTCAAGTCCTAAAACTGATCCAAACATTAAAGCCTCCAGTTTGTGTTCCAACTAGACCTTAGCATGCATAAAAGTTCATTTCCTTAAGATCACAATCATAAATCTTCAAAATAACTTCCTAACACATAGATCAAAATCCTAAGAACAACAGATGTGAATATCAAGACCATAGGCGCATGCTTCCATAACAAAAGATTCAAGCTTTCTTAAAACAAAAATTGTTTTTACACCTCCGGTTTCCAACCTTTTAGATTCATACAAAACTTCTACTCAAAACTTTCAACATGCAACAAATCCACATAAAACTTGCATTTCAACATATTAAATTTAAACATAAAAAGACTAGACCAAGATATAGCCAAGAATTTCATCAAAAATATCAAAGAATTATACACTGTTCAGGTTATCATCCAGTATGACCTTTTCATGGTTTAACAGACTCTTCACTAATCAAATCTCCACGAGAAATTATAAAAAATACACCAATGGAAAAAAAATCAAAGAGGAACAACTTATTTGAAGTGTGTTTAGTGAGAATCTACATACATAAGGTTCAAACAAAACAAGCAAAAACACCCAGAAAAACTTTTTTGAAGTCTCTCCTTGAGCTCTCTCTAAGAAAGTGACTTAAAAGTGATAAAAGCCTTAAGGGACAAGTTATAGACGATTCATATAATGCTGGAGGGTTGAGAAGGGATGTGATGGTGATAATTTAGTGATGTGTTGTTAGCCAAAACCATGGGCTACAACACGATTTTCAGCCTTGAAGCTAATGAGTAATGGGTGGTGGTGAGGTGGCTAATTGGCCTCCCATCAACCACTATTTGGGGTTGACATGAGCAATGGAAGTATATTCATGCTAGTGGAAAAACTTTCTAAAGAAGTCTTGCATAGGTGGAGCTTTTCTGTGGGCCTCAGTGAGCCTAAACTGATTGGACCTCATTTGGGATTTCAATAAGGTTTGATTTGAGGTTTTGGTTTCTATCAAGTCCAAAACTAAATTTTACTAGCCTACTAAAAATAATATGGTATAAAAGGAATGAATAAGGGTGTAATGATATAAATTTGAATGGTTAATAGTATAAAAAAGTGATTTAATCAAGCGATTAAATACTAAGCTAAAACTAGCTATATTTAGGATTTGGGGAAACCGTTTAAACATCTTCGATTTTCACCAAGGTTTTAAGGTTTCCAATGGATCTCCAATATTTGGGGTTTCATTAGGGTTTAAACCCTCTTTGGTTTGGCACAAATAGATGGTTGGATGGAATAGTGTTCAGTTTAGGTGGCATGATCACTCAACTTGATTATTCCTTTCCTTCCATCACATTTTCATCTCATGGTTCTTCTTGGTGCCAAGTGTCTTAAACTATTCACCAAGTGTGACTAAAATTTTTTCAAGTGTCCAAATAAAAAATCTCTAGACTGATTTGGACATTACACACTATGATTTGAAAACAACTAGACTATGTGTCATATGGCGCTAACACAGAAGTTACTATTTACACCAAAAATGGTGAAAATAACTTTGCACCATCAAATTGTAAATAATCCTACGAAACTAGGAGTCCAATTCATTTTGCAAATTTTGATTCCTAAGTGCCTCAAATAAATCAAAACGAGTTTTTGAAAAACTGTTGTTTGGAAAATAAATGAAATCGCATTTTTGACAACAACGTGGGTATGAAAGTGGCTATACTAACAGATTAAAACCTGTGGAATTACTCGATTCATGAAACCTTTTTGGGATTTTTACGATGTTCCTAAAGCCTAAAGAATTGATCCACTAAATTTTTGGTGGGCTGTTACATCCTCCCCTCCTAAAAAAGAATTTCATACTTAAAATTTACACATGAACACACAAAACAAATTATCTACTATCAACTAAGAGAGAAGATGCTGCTCACCAAGCTTACTGCCCATCATTGGACATATAGTCACTAGTTGATGTGGGTGGGGCTGAGTCAGGGTCTACTAACATGGTATGCTAAGGCATATAGTAGAGCACGTTGTCTTCGGAATCATAAAGCATGTTACCAAAATGACTAGGGTCAATGTGCTGCTTGACCTCCATGTCGTCACTACCAGCTATATAACCCTAAATGAGTAGTCATTCTCAATGAGTAGATGACTCACTCAAAAATGAGTAGCACTAATGCTCTCCCAAGTGCAGGAGGATGTCGTGTAATAATTAGGAATAAATTCCTAGATCGTCTCCTCAGGGAAAGTTACTCAAAAATTAAACTCGTTGAAAAAGTGTGAAAAACTTCACAAAGAGAAAACAAGCGGATGGTATGTGTAATGGATGGAGAGGTTACTAGTCATGGACTAGATTCATATTTTTAGATTTTTGATTGTCGGATTGGAATGTAAATGACTAATAGATTAAATTCAGAAATTAATAAAACTAAATTAAGAATTAAACTAGATTAGAAAGTAATTGATAAACATGCACTGAAAATTGAAAAGCCCCAAAATCAAGGTTCAACACAAAGTTATGAAAATTAAATAAACATTGTCTATAACAAAAATAAAATACACGAAAATAGCACAAGAACATAAAAGTGAAAGAGAAGATAAAAGTTAAAAACTCCCTCTTCGTTCTTTCCTCACTCTTCTGGTTAATAAAACAAACCAGACTATATAAATAAATAAACTAAGAAAACTAAAATGAAGCTGCCACCTCAAGATGCCAAACGAAGGAGCTAAGAAAAAAAAAAGAAGAAATTAAAATAAAAAAAATCTGCCTACTCTTATTCAATAATCCCCGAACGAAAGAGAATGAAATATAAAAAGGTAAACCAAAACCGAGCGAGAGAGAGGCGTGAAGTCTGAAACGTAGAAAGTAAAAGCAATAAAGAAAACCGAACAAATGGTCCGAACTCCGTAAATGCTGAACACTAAAAAAAAAACTTCAAGACGCCGACTGAAAAGAGAACTGAGTGCTGAACGAAAGAAAGCAAAATAACTAGTAGCCATCCCTAACATCAACGAAAGAATGAAGAAGAATGAATAACTCCCGTCTACCAGCAAAACAGAGAAACAATAAAAACAAAAATACCAAAACTAGCCGCCTCCCACCTACGGTCTGGAATTCTACTGCAGAAGCTAAAGAAGAGAACCATTAAATTGATCTCTCTTGCTTCTCTAAAGAAATCCCAACGTAAAGAAAATAAAACTGAAAATAAAATGAAGCTGCTCTACGTAAACTGCAGAAAGAGCTTCCGCCTACGCCCAGTCCGTAAACCCAGGGAAAAAGAAAATAAAATCTGGCCAACTAACATCCCAAAAACAAGTCAAAAAAAATGCAAACCAGCCGACTAAGGTGTGGCAAGAACACTACAAGCCGAACGAAAGCAAAAAGAAGAAGAAGAAAAAAATAAAAACTGCCCAGACCCTCTGTTCTACAATCTCCGAACGAAAAAAACAGTAAGTAAATAAAGATGCTGGAAACGAAAAGTGAAGTAAATATAAGCTTAATGCATTCTAACGTAAACGACAGAAGAAAGAACAACAAGAAAGCAAAAAAAATAAATCTCAAACTGCCCCTTTATCAGGTCTGAAACGAAAACAAAAACTCTCCAGGAAAAAAAAAACAAGCGTAAGAGAAAACAAGAAAGGAATGAATCCCGTCTGCAACGTAAAGAAAAGAAAAATGAGTCCCTAAAAATAATCTTCAAGCCCCTAGTTCCCCTGCTCAACGTAAAAGAGATTTAATGCTAGCAGAAGACCCCCGAACGAAGTGTGTTTTTTTTTCAGCTTTCTCTCTACTGGTTTTATATCCTCTTCAAGCCCACTCAGCCGAAAGTTTTATCCCTTTCTCCACCGAAAGTTTTCTGATTTCTCTGTCAGTAATCCTCCACCGAACGTCCAACTCTTCTCAAGTCAAAGAAAAACACTCTTTCACGTCTCTTCCCTTTCTTTTCTTTTCTTATTTTTCGGCTCCACTTTCCTTTAATATTTGACTTTGTGCTTCCATCTGCTAGCTCCCTCAAGATGAAGAATAAAAGCCTCAACTCTTTCCTTTCCGTAAGAATTGACCCAGCTTGCATGTGTTGTCTTTCTTTTCACGCTTTCCATTTTCCTTTTTCGGTGGTTTTAATTGTTGACTACATCACATGCAGCTCTCCTTTATTTCGGCTATACACTCCAGTTAGAAATGAGCTAAAGCTTGTCCCCATGTTGTTTCGGCCCTTCACTTTAAAACTCCACATCGCTTGCCGACAATTCTTTTACATTCAAAGTCCTCAACATTTTATCTTTTTCAGCAACTCTACTTTGAAAAACTAATAAAGCATGTGCTTTTAGTCAGAGCCGGATCTCGTGAATTTTATTTATACTGCAAATAAAGAAATAAAAATAACACTCAAAATAAATAATAAAGAAAAATAGATTGTTAAAAATATATTATATATGTGAGGAAATATTGTCCAATTAAATCATAGTTATAAAATTAAGTATAAACATGATATTAATCAATTAAAAATCACAACTCGAATTTATGCTTATTAACTATTTTTCTATCTAAAACCAATAATAATGTCACGAAGCAATTGAAATACATTGGTTTTAAATAGCTAAAATATGTAATATTTTAGCTCAAACAGTAGACGACCTCGATGATCCTTATGTCTTAGGCTCAGGATCATAGTTGCGGCACACTCCTCTGCTATTTGGCGAGACTCAGCTCCATCCCATGACATCCTCACCTTGAAACTCTCCCGATCCATCCATGTGGTCGAGTGAAGAATTGGATAACACTACTAATAAGGTATAGCCTTCCTCTCATAACCTACACCATTCTTATCTATATCCATCACATGGGTGCATTGGTGTTCTAGACACTCCATCTTTTGCCAATAGTCAGCGGTTTGCCTATCCAACTCAATAAGTCTCCTCCTACAATATTCCTTTCTCATCTCTTGCGCTTGCTATGTGGAAAGAGTCGATTTCCTAACAATCTTCCATTTTCATGCAATGGAAATTACAGAAAGACATAGTCAAAGATGGAAGATAACTCACAGCACAACTATAAATGGGTCTACAATAGATTTGAGACGAAAAACATATACTAATAGGTGGCAGACTGAACACAATGGTTGCCCCTTGTCCAAAGGCTAAATACAACTCAAATCAGTGTATGGCGTCTACAACAAAGACATGTCTTCATCATTAGGGTTTAGGCAGGCTTGGCTCTTCCTTCTTGAGTATCACTCCTAGTTCTAACTCTGCATCACAATCTATGAGGTAGGCTAGGTAGCCATGACAAATATTGCTAATGAGAGATAATGTTCTTAGAGATGCAATGAGCAGTTCATGTAAATGGTGAGGGGGCACAAAATACATGCCTTGGTAAGGAATCCCCCTCACAGACATAGACACATTGAGTCCTCAAAACAAGGCAAAGAATTATCCTCTTAGTTAAACACACACACACACACACCCACACCCATACACACATAAGCATGTCGAGGAATCACCCTTCGAGGAGTTACCTCCTGAATGGAAAATACTTTAAAGCTTTAGATAATACTTAGGCAAGGAATCACCCATCACTCCAGTAGGACAAATCCATTGGTCATGTCAGTTTTAAGAGTACAACAACCAACACACAGAGGCCCATCACATAAATATTTGTCACCAGAAATTTTGTCCCATAGTCATTTTGTCGCCTGATAGGTAAATAGGGGATGAGTTGCTCCACCTCTTGACATCAGAGAAATCCCTTCTATCCATTCATCCTATTGTGAGCCAACTCATATGTACCCCAATGCAAGTCGACTTCTCACATAGAGACAACATGTTGCACTGGGAAATACACCGGCCAACCAATTCAAAGACACCAACACTTAATATGCTGAGAAATTCTACATATCGACTATCAAGTTTGGCCAAGCACGATACTACCCCATCCCAATCACTCACACGGAATCTCTCTACCCATTTGAAGCTCGTGGTGATGTCTAGCAAGAACGGGCACAAGGAACTCCGTCTCGCTCCATGAAGGTTGAAGCATGATAATCAATACTCACACAGACATATAGATAGTCACAGTCGGATCATGATTCAATGCAAACAACAAACACAATCAAAGTTTTGGAAAGCAGGAAATAAATATAAGATAAACATAGTGGGGAAAGAGTACAGAAAGTGAATGCCACTTACAAACAACATTCACTCCACATTCCCGAACCCTATCTTAGAGGCTAACCTACCTCACAATGTTAGGCTTGCTATTCAGTCGTGTCGCTCCCCTTCCTTATTCCCTTGGCATCTTTTGGCTACAGGAGATCATAGGTGTGTAAGATCTTAAAAGTGAGATTTTGTCCCAATGTCCAAATCCATTATAGAGGGTGGGGCCCTCAAACGTCTTTATGAAACATCTCTAAGTCCAAGCATGCCTGAATAGGAGATGTAAGACCCCTTCTAAAAGGTCCGTTAAGACTTAACCATTAGCTCCCTTAATCTTAGTTAGCAAGAGCTTGTTATTGTTGTTGGAAAAAGAATTTTAGCATGAGAATTCCATTTTTTATTTTAGTTAGAATTATTGGAAGGGTTCTAGCTTTATATTTTAGCTTAACTATGAAGAAGTCAATAGTGGAATGACACTTGGCATTATTTTTGGGCTAAGTATGGATGGATTTTGGTGTGAGCCCAATAAATATTTGATTAAGGGCCCTCAATCACCAAGGATGTGATGGGCCAAGAATAGGTGCCATAAGCCTAGACCCATTAATATTTATGAAGTTGTAAGCCTTTCTTAGAGAGCCTTAAAAATTAGGCCCAAATGTGTAGAAGGCATGAAGCCTTTGGGCCTAACTTGGTGATAGTAAAGGCTTTGGCCCAATGTTAAAAATACATGCCATTTTGACCCAATCTTGGTAGACCTTTGAGGCCTTATACCTTACGGGCGTGAGGCACTTCTTGGGCTTGAGGGAAACCAATGGTATGGTATATGTACTCTTCAAATGGAAGAATGGAATAAAAGATGGGTTTCTTGTAGCCAATCCGTCCAAAGATAGAACTGAACTATGAGGGTTAAGGTGAGGTGTAAATGATGAAATTTCTCTTGATAAAATCATGTAAAAGGCATGGGCTAGGGACCAACTTGTTGCAATGCATATGAAGGAGTACCTAGGTGCTAATTATCGGTGATTAGGGCATTGACATGGCTTTGCTTCCGTTGACATTTCTTGGATAAACCCTTTCTTCTAATTCAATCTAGAATGATGAAGACCAACAATAAGAGTAATAAGGTCCAAATCAAAAAAAGGTTCGAAAGAAGTAAGAAGGAAATTAAGCTTAAAGCATGGTTTAGAGATAATTATTCTTGTGCATGTCGATTAATGCCCTTATAACTCAAGCTAACCGAGGCTAGATAGGGAACGTTAGGGGCATGCGGGACTTCTTTGGCTCAAGCGAAAGCAATGGCATAGTGTATGTAGTCTTCTAATGGAAGAATGGAATAAAAGACGGGTTTCGTATTGCCAATTCATCCAATTCTAGAACTGAACTAGGAGGGTTAAGGTAGGGGTGAAAATGATGAAATTCCTCTTGAGAAAATAGTGTAAAAGACATGGGCTAGAGGCCGACTTGTTCCAACGCACATGAATATAGTTTCTTTTTATAATTTCCTAAAATGTAAGCAAAAATAGCATTGCATTAAAGAGAACATAAAATGTGTGTATAAATATCATATAATATATAAGCTAACTTTAATATGAAATTCTGAAAAATACAAATATGAAATCAACCCATATCTAATGAATCTAAACCCAATTGCATAGGTAGTGATAAAAAATTAGTGAGACTAAAATACAGTGATTTGCAATCAGATGATTGTGTTTGTGTTGAAAAGCTCGAACTACCACCTCACAATCTTTTTCAAGGGTAAGAAGCTTGTATGATCAGCCCAACTAACGAAATTTGAATTTTATCATTATTTGCATTATTTTATTACAAATATAATTCTAGGTGGTATAAAATTTAAAATTTTGTTAATTGGGATTAGGACTGTTCAACCGAGCCAACCGGGTTTCGGTTACGGGTTTCAGCCCGGATTTGGGCCGAAACCCATATTGCAAAATCCGGATTTGTCCGATCCGGATATGGGTTTTCTAAACCGGGTACCGCTTTTAAAATTCGGTACCCGGGTTTATGTAAAAACTAGAGTTTAAGTTTTCGACTCTGTCGTTTTCATTACGTTTTCGTTATCTTCAGCTTCTGCCCCCCCTGCTTCATCTCTCTCACTCTCTCGCCAAAACCTAGTTCACTCTGCCGATCAAAGTGTCGTCTTCATCCTTGTGCTGTCATCTCTGTTTTGTGGCTTTGTCTTCGTCCTCGTCTCACTCTCTCTGTCTCACGCTGAAACCCTAGCCTCCTCTGCCGATCTAAGCGTCGTTTTTATCCTCGTCCCTTCATTTTCATCTATGGGTATGTCTTACTTTCTTTGTTTTTTTTCCTCTCTTTGTTGATTTTGGGCTTGTTTGAGGAGTATTTTTATGGGTTAGATCTGTAATGTTTTTATGTGTATGTTTGTTCTCTCTGTTGTAAATACTTCTTTTTGGTTCGTAACTCAACAATATCTTTCTTGATTTTTGAATCTGTTGTAAATGTTTCTTTGTATAGGCAAAACTTGGGTCTCACCGTCAGTGACATATGCAGTTGTTCCTGATGAAATTGTAAAATCCTGTTTCAATAATTTTTTATATCAAAGTTGGATCTATTCTGAACAAATGATCCCACTGAAATTTGATGTTGAATTATAGCATTTGTACGTGTTTTTGTTTGAACTAATTAAAGAAATATTGGGCTCTGTACTTGAATTTATGAATGAGTGGGTTGGCATGTGGAGCAACTTGAAAGGATGGAAAGAAATTAATATTATGTTAGGTAGGTGTGTCAAATTGAAACATTCGTGCATGCATGGGGTTGGTTAATATTAGTTGGGTTTGTAATCTTGGCAAATCTTTTTCTCAATAAAAATAGAACTCTGACAAAGCAGTACCTATATGATCATCTAATTCCTTGGCTTCTTCATATGTATCAATCTTGAATGATAAGGTGCAGTAACTACCTTACTCATGTTTTAAAGTTGGGTGTGCTTGTATTGTAAACTTCCTGTAACTGTTTATATATTGGACTGGAAACCAGTTAAAACTAGTGTACGTTGAATAGATTATTAACTTAATGAAGTCATTGTTTATGAGATCTACTCTTATTTGTTCGTGGGCTAGAACGTAAGCAATTTGGTTGCAGTTGGGCACAAATGTAGCCTCATGGAGTGGTGATCATGAAATCCTTTATTTTATGTACATTAGAGATGCTTACTTTTATAATTTATTTAAAACATAAGACATTGAGCAAATGTTTTGGTCACATATTGATTGAGCTGAGTTATTGCATATTTTAATACTTTTGGAACAATATATCTTAATTCTTTCGTTACTTTATCATTGGTTTTATATGGAAAAATAAATGAATCTAAGTTGTGATTTTAATTGATTAAAAGCATGAATTTTTGCTTAATTTTATCGACTGTTGATTAATATGGAATATGGTCCACATCGTTCGAGCGGCGGCTTTTGGCCGCTCGAGCGAATTCAGGCAGATTCAAGCGCTCGACCGCCGCTCGACAATGAGCTCAAGCGGGTTGTGGGAAAGGAGATCGCTCGAGCGGCAGTTTTTGGCCGCTCGAGCGAAGTCAGGCAGAGTTGAACGCTCGATGTTCGCTCGACACTCCACTCGAGCTAATTTAGGCAGAGTCGAATGTTCGATGTTCGCTCGACACTCCGCTCGAGCGAATATCGTATTTTACAGATCTAGGGTTTATTTCGCCGTTAGAGTATATATATAATTTTTTACATCTTATGGCCGACTCTTGTCCTGGAAAACACTATTTTGATTAAAGGAACACTTAGAATTGATTTTTTCATTGATTTTCATTCAGATTCGGAGAGGAGGATTCACACAAGTGATCATTCACGCAGCAACACGAATTCTTTGGGATCATTCACTCACACTGCAGCAGATTGAAGAACTCCTTGAGGGGTCCAATTGCTACTACAACTCAGCCTCCTCCACCGCTTTGAATCTTCATCCCCATTCAATTGGCTTGATCTTTTTAATTCCCTACTTGCTATTTCATTTCAGTTTTAAGTTTCTGGATTATTTTGGAGATTTTTGATTTAGAAATTTGAGTAATTTATTTTTTATTCATTTAGTTCATGTTATTTATTTTTCTCGTTTCGTTAAGCTTTCATTTTAATAGTGATTACAATTGCTAAGGTTTAATTTGAGAATTTGTGATTTGAATACAATGATGAACCCTAGAACATTGATTTTGGGGTTTTCAATTTTCAGTGCATGTTTTGTCAATTACTTTCTAATCTAGTTTAATTCTTAATTTAGTTTTATTAATTTATGAGTTTAATCTATTAGTCATTTACATTTCAATCCGACAATCAAAATCTAAAAATATGAATCCAGTCCATGACTAGTACCATTTTCCATCCATTGCACATACTATCATTTTTATTTTCTCTTTGTGAAGTTTTTCACAATTTTCAACGAGTTTGATTTTTAAGTAACTTTCCCTGAGAAGACGATTTAGGAATTTATTCCTAATTATTACACGACATTCTCCTGCACTTGGGATAGCCTTTGTACTACTCATTTTTTAGTGATTCACATATTGTATTAGTGCAGAACGTAGTGCATAGTTCTCGTACTTTTGTGTTTTAGTAGGGTGCTAGATTTTCAAAATTTGTTAGTGAAGATGCTGAAATGCTGTTATAGAGCAACTTGATGCTGTTTCCCCCCGCCATATGTTTCAAATGTATTTTGTAATATTTTGTTTCAATTTACTTTCAGTTTAATTGAGTTTTGAGCACAAGAAGTGTCAAGCCATTCACCTCTGGTGGGTGATGCTGGGTTTGCAGCCAAATTCGGTAAATATTGGGTTGGTTGCATCCTTCTACTGAGCTTGCAACATTTTGAGATTGTAAAGCTCTAAATAGTATTGATCTATTTTAATTAAGTAAGATCTTGTATTTGTGTTCTGAATTTGCCACTGCATTTGAATCTCACCTATTGTTTGATATCAAGTATAAACTCTTTTACATTTTACACAAATTGATGAGAATTCCTATATGTATATCTCACTCTTTATATGTTTCCATTCAAAATCTATTCATTTTTTGTAGTAATTTTTTAGGTTCAAGTCTTAGTATATTTCGGATAAAAAATTTGAATTCTCACACATTAGCTTTGAGAATTGTAATTTTTATATTTTGCTGTTGTTTTTTCTTTTGAAATTTTGGAGTTTGTTTCTCATTTGTATAAATAAAGCTGGTTTGCACTTTTCTGGTTTTCTGGATGCACACAAGATGTGAGTGTGACAAAAGATAACATCAATTGACAGTTTTCTATTTTTCTTTTTCTTATTGTAAGAATTATTTTGATAACATGAGTGCCAGTGAAAAATATAAAGTTTGATATTTAAGAATTCTTTTGTTGTTTACCCATCAAAAAAAGAATTCTTTTGTTGTTGAAAAGCTAGGTTTCACATCTCTCTCTAATGCCTTGAACATGCAGTTGTTTAATTTCCTTTGAACACTTTGCAGAGAGCTTAGGAGTTCTTAACATGTCTCAAAACTTTTAATTTCCTTTTTGCTTCCAGATATATGTAATGGTGGAGCCCAAGAGGCAGAGAACAATGAGATGCACATTCCTTTATCTTAATTTGATATGGGTTAATATAATTCTACTTGTTTTTAGATTTATGTCATTTTCATTCTATTTTGTTTTTTGCAGGATCACTTTCAGGCCAATCACTTTGAAGTTGCTATTTGGTGTAGAAATTAAATCATTGATCGATATGTTACTGATTTTGTAATTCATATATTGTAATTTAGTATTTCGTAATGTAATGTGTAAATAACAAATAATATAATATATAGTGGATTGTATTGTGATACATGCATACTTGCATAGATGAATATTGGAATTTTTTTTTTTGTTTTACATGCTTTTATATTGCGAGGCAAATTAAGTGGAAGTTTGATATAGAGTTGATATTTTTCAACTCTTTAAATTGCACAATCAAAATTCTTTTTTTAAAAAAAAAAAAAAAAATTCAGAGTGAAAATATAGGATTACATTTAGGCTTTTTATAAAAAATTAAAAAAAATAAAAATAAAAATAAAAAATAAAAAAAACCTGGTTCAATCCGGAACCCGGAATCCGGGTTTTGAAAAACTTGGATTCATCCGGGTTCCAACCCTTGTCTGACCCGGGTTAACCTGGTCTGGGTTCCGGCTCGGATTTCAAATCAGGGTTCCGGTCTGGGTACACCCGAATTTCTAGATTGGAACCAAGATGAATAGGCCTGATTGGGATGAAGATGCTTTAGTGCAGGTTGGTGTGCACACTTTTTGGTTGAGTAATGTTAGATAAAGTTTTAAGATATGCAAATTCCATACACTTCCTGTAAAAAAAAATGAGGTCCATTATTAAAAAAAATAATTTTTTTATGTAGATTTCAAATTTATCAATTTCTTTAAAAGGAAGTGCACGAGACTTGCACATCTTAAAATTCTAAATATCATTTCTCTTTTTAGTTTGGAGTAAAGTAATTGTAGTAAAACCTTTTTACTAAGTTCTTCTCAAACATATAAAACTTGTCTATCACAATATATTTTTACAGTTTCACTTCTTGATTATAAATAATTAAAAACTAAAAAAAAAGAGGTATGCTTAAAAAAGAGAGCCAAATTGTGATGGAAGTTGCCAGATTGGGTAGCCATTCAGGGCTAACCCAAAATGGGTGGGCCACCATGGCTACGTGGCTCCATTGGCCCACCCCAATTTATTGATGAAGTGTTTTTTCGCTTTTTGTTTTTATTTTTTATTTAAATAAGAAATGTAAAAAAGTCATAAATTTATTATTGAAATATGTTTTTAAGGTTAGATCCACAACTTTCACAAAAAAATGTAACTTTTATCTTGATTTCATTTATGTACTATTCATAAAACAACTTTCTAACTTTTACAATACCAACATCATCTGAATTTAGAGATTTTATCAAACTTTTAAATCCTAAACTACGAAAGAAAGACAGACATATGAGTAAGCCATATAATAATTATTAACCTTCCAAAATTTTCAAGTACCATAAAAATCTCAACAAATATGAAAGACACATTTAATACCTTTATCTCTCTCCACTCCTAATAATAGATAGGAGCTTTATAAAATCCTAACCGGACAATAGGGTTCTCGGTTTGAGAATATAAGAAGGGGTATGGTTTCGAAACTTTGATATAATTGGACACGAAATTAGACATGGCCTTTACCAAAACAACAAACCTTCAAATCTACTTAGGTATGGTTTGGTAACAAAACATTTTCATCTCAAACTTAAAATTCTCATCTCATCATTACAACTTTTCTAAATCTTCATACAAAATATAATAAATAATTCAATTTTTTCTTAACTTTTTGAAATCTCAAAACAATAATAATATTAAAATATAATATTTTAATATTTCATCTTAAACTCAAAATTTTCATCATACTTACCAAGCAGAACCTAGTGAATGGCCTCAAAATGAAACCCATTTAACTTATCACCCAATTACTTTTATTAAATTTGAACATGAATTACTTGAATGTCCAATCCGTGTAGTCCATAACCGATTTGGTTTTATCAAATGTGTACAAAAAGGAACTAAACTAGCTTATGATATAGAACAACCCTCCATTCTCAAGTCCTCAAGAAAGGAGGTCAAATTTTTAAAATTTCTTTTGCAATTCTGTTTAGTTTCGAGATAAGTTCTTAGTTTGCCTTCATTCGATTAGGAGTAACTATTATCTACTCTCAAAGTACGGATACATGATGTTTTTATTCTATTATAAGATGTTATGTCAACTAAAACTAATGGTTATATAGAAAATTTTAATTACATCACATAATTTGACCGGATGAAAGTTTCATTTATCTGTATTATGAAAATACTTAATAATTCTTTTGAGTAAATAAGAAGTATATTCCAATATTTTAGTTGAAACCAAAAACAATGGAGACTTCGGTAGACATACAAGACAATAAGAAAATATTCATTCATAGACAATTAGACACACCATTGAATTGATAGAGAAGATGAGAGAGAGAGAGGCAGCAATGTGGGCTGGAAAAGAGAGAACGTGAATGGGAAACGGGTGTGGGTGGGCTTCAAATAATGTGGAGGAGGTCCATTACACGTTTAAGGAAAGATTGTCTCAAAGGCCCTTTAGGGTCAAACTTTGACCCAATTTAAGTGGGAACTTGAAACCCTTGGTTACATTCACTATCACTCAGCCTTGTCAGTTGTCTTCTCTATCTCTCTCTCTCAGCGCCGCTCTTTACTTAGCTCGTTCTTTTATGGCGGCGGCTACCTCTTCATTCTCTCCGGCTCTTTCTGCGCCCTCATCGTTGTCGTCTTCTAAAACCCTTAAACCCGTCTCTAAAACCTTCAGTCTAGGTTTCGTGACGTCGTTTTCGAAGGGCCTGGGGGCTCTCAGAGCTACAGCCCCTGGTTTTGTTGGTGCGTCTGCTCTCGGTGCCAAAATGGTTTCGATGCCGGCCATAAAACCCCTAACCTCGCTTGATTTCGAGACCAAGGTCTTTAAGAAGGAGAAGGTCAACCTCGCTGGCCACGACGAGGTACATAGATTTCTCACTCTGTCTGTCTTGTTCTCAGGAAATGTATGAGGGAAAGCGTGGAAAGTTATAGCTAATGTTCGTTTTATTTTCCTGGATGAGTCAGATGTGTACATTTCTTGTTGATTTGCGTAAATACTCGTGTTGATTTTCTCTCGTTCTTTCTGGGGAACCAAAAAATTTCTTGGAATTATTCATTTTCTTAGGGGAGATTGCCATACTAACAGAAAAAAAGAAAAATCTTTGGGAGAAAATTTTCTTGACTTAATAAGATTGTTGGTCCGTTGGATGTATAGATAGAGTATGAGGGATGTAAGTTAAAATTATAAAAACTCGATTCTGTTCTGCAGCAGAGACATCTACTCATATATGTGGCTGCGTGTGCATGAATGTATAGGATTCTCTATTTTAATGGTGAATGATAGTTTTATATATACGTAAAACAGAACGACGAATGATACTTTAGTGCTATATAATTGTTAATGCAGTATATTGTGAAAGGAGGGAGGGATTTATTCCCTTTGCTGCCGGATGCGTTCAAGGGAATTAAGCAGATTGGTGTTATTGGCTGGGGTTCCCAGGTAAATTAATTGAGCTCAATATTATATCTTGATCATTAGGAAATTACTCGAGTAGTTTTATGTGACTTGTTATAAATTTTGAGGTGGTATCACTTTTTTATTGGAAAAGAGTGTATCTTATATCCATTGAGTGTACTTTTTTGTCCAAGTTGTACTTGCACAAAAAATTAATTTCTACAAGATATTTGAGTTGTTTACCTATTCTTATGATCAATAAAATCTTATTTCTCGATAAAAGAAAAATTGAGATGTCAGTGATGTGGGAACTAGTAGGTCTTTTCAAACTTCTCAGAGGTTTTTTGCTTATACATGGCCATGGAGAAAATATTTTGCTTATAAGTAGTGTGGCATCTTGTTATTTTTAGTGCAAGTTGGTTAGAAGATAATTTGCAGTACTTGATTATCGATCACTACTGGCTACTTCTTTTTCTCTACTAAAGTTACCACATGCTAGTTGTCCTATAGAACGTGTCTTGCTTACTGCCATTGTTGTTTATTTTGATATTTGTGGGTGCCTTGGCTAGCTTGTGTGCACCTCGACTAATCCCACGGGGCCCTGGAGTTAACTGTCAAGTAAACCTCCAGTGGCTCTGAGGGGACTCGAACTAGTGACCTTTGGGGAGCAAATTCAAGGCCTGACCAACCCTTTATTTTTGCTTAACCTTGTAATTTACTTGCATACCCACGGGAACATGAATTTTGAACTCTTTATCCACCAGCACCACATGCTTATGAAGCTGGAGGTGCCATTTTGCCCAAAGGCCATTGGCACCTTCTTATGCTTGGATACTTTATTTCCTCCCCATAAATTCATTACCTTCTCACCCTTGTTTTCTTGAATGAAATTTTGGACACAGTTTGGACATCTGTTCCCAGAAGGTGTGGATATACTAACCTCCGTTTCTTGTGTTTAGGGACCCGCTCAAGCTCAGAATTTAAGAGATTCTCTTGCCGAAGTGAAATCTGATATTGTGGTCAAGGTGGTTATTATTTTGTATGTTTTATTGTGTTTATTCACTCTAGGCTTTTACTCATCTGTGGTTTATTGCTTCTGACAGATTGGACTTAGGAAAGGTTCCCGTTCCTTTACTGAAGCTCGCTCAGCTGGTTTCACCGAAGAGAATGGCACTCTAGGTGATATATGGGAAACTATCTCAGGCAGTGATCTTGTGTTGCTATTGATATCTGACTCCGCACAGGTCAGTTGATTGCACACTGGGATTTTTATTCTTGAATACTGATTAGACTTATATCTGCTCCCCTTGTGTGTGGTGTTAATGGCAGTTATAGGTTTTGGAATTATATTTTATTTATCAAGTCTTTTCCACGATTTGTCTTAATTCTGTTTCCAAGCATAGTATTTTTCACTTAATTGGATGCATTTTCATAATTACTTTCAGGCTGATAATTATGAAAAAGTATTCTCCCACATGAAGCCAAACAGTATACTTGGGCTTTCCCATGGTTTTCTTCTTGGACATTTGCAGTCAATGGGACTGGATTTCCCCAAAGACATGAGTGTGATTGCTGTGTGTCCCAAGGGAATGGGTCCTTCTGTAAGGAGACTTTATGTCCAAGGCAAAGAGATAAATGGTGCGGGGATTAATTCCAGTTTTGGAGTCCACCAGGTACCCACCCTCTCTCTCTCCCCCCATCTCTCTCTCTCTCTGTCATTTGATTATTTTGTCTCTGTAGGATGTTGATGGTAGAGCCACAGATGTTGCCCTAGGATGGTCAGTTGCTCTTGGCTCTCCTTTCACATTTGCCACAACACTAGAGCAGGAGTATAAGAGTGACATATTTGGGGAACGTGGTAAGTGTTGCTTCCTGCAGTTTTACTTCATTTTCTCTTAATAATTGAATTTAAATTTTGCTCCTGTGCTTTGTAGGCATTTTACTTGGTGCTGTTCATGGAATTGTGGAGTCCTTGTTTAGAAGGTATACAGAAAATGGAATGAGTGAAGATCTGGCATACAAGAATACCGTTGAGTGCATCACAGGGACAATATCAAAGACCATCTCAACCAAGGTTGGATTCTCGTGCTGAAATTTTGGAACTCATTCCCTTCCTTCCTGCATCCGTGTATATACATTTTGCATGGATATCTTTATTGATAATGGTTTATTTGCTCTTCATAAAAGGGCATGTTGGCTGTGTACAATTCCTTGTCAGAAGAGGCCAAAAGGGAATTTGAGACTGCATATAGTGCATCATATTATCCCTGCATGGACATCCTGTATGAATGCTATGAAGATGTGGCCAGTGGTAGTGAGATCCGCAGTGTTGTCTTGGCTGGGCGTCGCTTTTATGTATGTTTTCTCATCTATTTTTGGGAAATTGAATGTGATGTCAGTGTGGTACTATCATAGAACGGAAGCTGATAACTTTTGTAACTTTATGATTGTATCAGTTTTTCAATCTTTAAATTGATTCAGGTAATATTGATTTTATATAAAGTAACCTGGATATTCCTTTATTTTGCAGGAGAAGGATGGTCTACCAGCTTTCCCAATGGGTAAAATTGATCAGACCCGGATGTGGAAGGTTGGTGAACGTGTCCGATCAGCTCGGCCGGCAGGAGAACTTGGCCCATTATATCCTTTCACTGCTGGTGTTTATGTGGCATTAATGATGGCACAGGTATGAGCCTCCTTATTTAAGGAGATGGTATCATTAAGTTTCCCTTGAATGGATATGATTCATATGATTATAGATTATAGGATATGGTTACCTTGCACAATGCTGTAGTTTTGAAGCTTTCTTATATAACATTTTCAGTAATATAGCATGACAAGAGCGATAGGTTTCTCTTGGTTTAACTGATTTTAACCTTAAGTCCTTCAGACATTCTCGCGGCAATCATGCCTTTGGAGTTGAGCCCTCCTTTTTAATTTCCTTTTCATAGGCGTTGCCAAACCTGCATTCTATCTAACAAATTTATTCTCGATATTCTTTTTGAAAAATCCAGATTGAGATATTGAGGAAGAAAGGACATTCATACTCCGAGATCATTAATGAAAGTGTGATTGAGTCGGTTGATTCCTTGAACCCCTTTATGCATGCACGTGGAGTTTCCTTTATGGTTGATAATTGTTCAACAACAGCGCGATTGGGATCAAGAAAATGGGCTCCACGTTTTGATTACATCGTCACTCAACAGGCTTTGGTTGCAGTGGACAATGGTACACCCATAAACCACGATCTCATCAGCAACTTCCTGTCAGACCCAGTGCATGGAGCCATTGAAGTATGCGCCCAACTGAGACCTACAGTTGACATTTCAGTGCCCCCAGATGCAGACTTTGTCCGACCAGAATTGCGCCAGTCTAGCAATTAAAAGTGCGTACCTTGAGATGGCAAGTATAATACCTTCTTGAAGGGTGTTTTAGGGTGAAGAGTTGTAAAATTTTGAAGCGCACTGAGGTTTTTATCATCAAATCTGGTTGGCTTAGTTATTCTATGTTATATTTAGAGCCACTATATGTTTATGTTCCACGACTGTTGAAGGAATGAGACGTGGCACAGCATGTTGTCTTAGTGGTGCGACTAAATTATTCTATTTATGTTGTTGGAGTTGGCTATGTTTGTTTTGATTAGGTTCTATGAAACATGGTCTGACTGTTAAGAAAGTTTTGCTGTTGGACATGGTTCAAATAATTGCATGGCCGTATTAAATGCTTTTTCTGGGTTTTGCCTCTTAATGGTTTGTTGCATGGGTATTACTAGACCTGTGCAAAATACCCGCTGGGCTGCACTACCCTCACAAACCGATTGGATCGAACCTGCTAATGTTGGGTTGAGTACATGTCGGTTTCAACAACCATTCAATCTGACCAATTTCAGACGACACCCGACTCAAAATCTATTACAATGAAATATAATTATACACTCTTTTCTCTTTGAGTCGAATCAGATCGCGTTAGGGTATAGAATTCTGAAAATGTATGTGAAACTGGTTACAGAGGCATAACTTCTACATTTCAACGAAACTTACGAACGAAAAAGTTTGAGGCAGCAGCAGAAGTTTACCCAAGGCAGCAGAGGTCACTGTGGGGAAGACCAGGCATGCGATTATCGTTCCAGGCTGTCAAACCAAGGTTGGCGGCGGTGACAAAAATTCGAGAAGAAAGACAATGTTATGCCGAGAGGGGAACAAGCCGGTGGTTGGTTGACATGAGGAGGCACGACTAACTTGGGTGGTGCGGTGAAACTGCCGTTGATCTGCATGGCCAAGTAACACAGAGAGAGAGAAAGGGAGAGAGTAATGAGGGAGAGAACAGAGAGAGATTGGAAAGAGGGGGGCATGGCGTCGAGGGGAAGAAGAACCTCACCGTGAGACGCGGTGGTTAGGGGTTGACGTGGAGGGGCTGGCGACATCGCTGGGCTTCACTGACATGTCATAGGCCTGAAATTGAGAGGAGAACGCGACGGTTAGGGGTTGAAGTGGAGGGGCTGGCGACATCGCTGGGCTTCACTGACATGTCACAGGGTTGAAATTGAGAGGAGAAGACGAGTTGCAAAGCTTCTCTTTTTCATTTTCTTTCTCCTTTGGTCTTTTATGATTATCTGAGATGTGTGCTTTTCCTCTGGATGCAATGATGGTGCTACGGTGTTCTTATCTGGTTGCAGTGTGATTATTGTTGGGTGCTCTAATTACCATCCAAATGGTCAAAATGTGAAACAAATCAAGAGCTCTTGTAATGGTTTTTCTTTGAAGAAAGCTTTTGCAGATAGGGAGAACCTTTGCAAAGCTGCTCTTTTGTTTTGTTTTTTATTTTATTTTTGTAAATGTCGGGTCATACGGTTCCAACCCGATTTCGCTTTATTCGGGTAGGGTCAAATCGGTCTGCTGCCTTGTATGCTATTTTTCGAGTCAGTTCGGACCCAAACCCGGTTTAGACTGGTCGGGTTGTAGGCCTAGTATTACTGCCAACGTTGTTAATGAGAGAAATAGGCATAACCTGAGACATCTGCACAAGCAATTTCATGATTGTCTAGAGATTCCATTAATATACATACACGGTTACTAAAAAGTCAACCAACTTTTGCCGCAGTACTCAAGCTAATCTCACTCTAGCAAAGTTGTTCCATGAAATCCAACATCACAATGAATTATTAGCGTAATAGATTGTCCATGTTTTTTAGCACTTACAATAATAATTCATAAAAATGGTTTGGCATTTTCATAGGTGCAACATCGCTCATCACGGTTAATAAATACATTAATATTTTTAGAAAATCATGGGAGCCAAAGCGCTACTAGTGAACCTAACTTAAAAATATTTTCTTTTATTCTAAATGAAGCGCCAAGTACAAAAATTATTTACAATAAAGAGAGTCGTTTTGTATTAAAATACTAAAATCATAAATGAGAGTGCATGGAAAATATTCATTAAAATTTTCAAAATCTATGCCACAAGAATCATAACTTAAAATTTGTGTACATGATCTAGGCCACAGTCACGTCTCACTGGACTAAGTCCCGTTTTGCAGCTCTACCTTCATAAATATTCTGACCTGTGTGGTTTAAAAACATAAAAACAAACTAAAATGAGTCAATGACTCAATAAGAAACTCATCATAACTTAAACATACTTAACAAAAAAAAATATAAAATATTTTATGTTGACAATTAAAATCATGAATGATCATACTGATGCTTATGCTATGCATGATTGATTTATCTGAATTAATTGAATGATTTGATTTATCTGATTGATCTGACTAGCTAATACACTTAACCCTGTGTGTGAGGTTGTTCATCAACCCCACGTCCCTCGGCGGCAAGGGGAGTTGCTAATAATATTCTAGTATACTATGGTAGATCACATTTGAGTCTATGACTTGCACATCCAAGTTCTATGAAACATGGTCTAATTGTTTAGAAAATTTTGCTGTTGGACATGGTTCAATTAATCGCATGGCTATATTAAATGCTTTTTTTGGGTTTTGCCTCTTCATCGTTTGTTCATAGGTATTACTACCTATATTATTAATGAGAGAAATAGGCATAATCCAAATACATGAGACATATGCACGAGCAACCTCATGATTGTCTAAAGATACAAGGTCGTTAACATCCATACACGGTTGCTAAAAAATAACCAACTTTTGCAACAGCACTTAAGCTAACCTCACTTTAGCAAAGAAGTTCAATGAAATCCAACATCACAATGTAGTAAGTGATCAACAAATGGTCCATGTTTTTTGCGCATACAATAATAATTTGTAAAACTGATGTTGATGTCGTGCTTTGTACACCTATGAGCCGAGCTCTCAAAAGTCTGGATTTTCGATCTGATCAGCTTGCGACCACAGAAAAGAGATCAATGGGAGGTGGCCCTTGAGTGGTTGGGAGAGCCTCCGATGCCTAAGTAATGTTTCTCGAATTGTATATAGGAGAGTAGAGAGAAGTAGAGAGTTCAAAAAGTATATCAAGTTTGTAGAGCATAACGCCCTTTCAATATCTAGGGGTTCCCTTTTATACTTAGCTTCGAGGGTTAGGCAGCCATGCCCTGTGACTGGGGGGAAGAGTTTCCTCCCGAAATCCTTTCTGCGATACCCATTTGATGCGGCGTGGCCCTTTGGGGAATGCATTTAATGCAGGGTGATCATCAAGTGAGTGCATTTGATGCAGCGTGACCCTTTGCTTCGTCTTAGGATTCAATCCCATCGAGATGGTGTGTTATCTTCCCTTTTCATTGGGGCAGCTTTCCTGTGCTCCCAGGATCGCGGATTGTCCTTTGCTCCGAAGCCCCAAATCCGGTTTATAAGATTGGGCTTGGTGGATACAGGCCTCTCGATATTGGGCTCGGCCACTGGGCCTTTTGGGCCAGGGGAAAAACCCCCTAATGGCATTTCCATAGGTTATAAGTATGGTTTTTTCTAGATGAAATCGGAGTTGGATTCATGTAATAAGATAAAATTTGGCATTTCTATGGATTACACGTATGGCTTTTTCTGATGGATTGAAAGTTGGATTCATGTCAGAAGATAAAAAAAATTTCAATTCTTTCATCGGAAAGATATAGTCATGAAATAGGGATTAAGCGAAACACAATGGATTAGGGATAGAGTCATAAACAATTATTTCTTCCATATTTTGGACCTTAGCTTCGTGAAACAATATACTATTGTAGAATCATGGAAGAATTGAAACCTTAAATAAAAGCATGTATAGATTAGATGGATTGCCTAGTTTCTTTTGTGAAGAAAAATTTGTTTTTTATATGAATAGTATGGAAGTTCTATTTGTAGATAATGAATAGTTCTATTATTTACTTATATAAATTTTATATCTTTATTAATATGTAGGACTGCATACTACAATCTTTTTAGAGTATCTCTTTTCTTTATTATTAACAACAAGATTTCAATATAAATTGAAAAAAAAAAAGATACAAAAGAATGTGGGGAGCCCCAAAAAAAGGCTCAAAGATGATAAAACCCTCCTCATCCTCTCTCCTTATTACTCTCTTGACCTCTCTAACAGAATTCCCCCCATGACTTGCATAACAGAATAAAGAAAAAATTAACTTACAGTAAAAGAGATAGACATAAGTTCACAGTAGCTAAACATTGCATTTCATTTGACTAAACACAGCATATGTAATGCCCGTCCTTGTAGTGGGACTTTTAGAAGATGATTTTATAAAAATATATGGGAATTACAGTTCCTTTTTAAATTTCTTTTCCTTCCATTCCAGGATACAAAATACTCAATGTTATAAATAAAACATGTTTCTTAATTTAAAGGTTACCTTGGGCGGTGTCCGCCCTGACGCGTCATGCTCATCTTGTCCCAGGGAGGACACACATAAAAATTAAAATGAGTCGATGACTCGTAAGCATTATTTCACACAGTTAAAATATAATAACATAGGTTTTCGGTCATGCATTTATAACTCCATACATATCATACATAGACATTCAATTCATTTTAAAACATTGCGAGGTGGAGTTTTTCCTTAAAAAGGGTCTTCTTCTCGTAAAACAGTTCCCCATGCCTCGCTACCTTCATTTCTTAAAGAGTCCTATCATGCATACATCTTTTCTTAACATGCATACATCCTTTCTTATTGCTTTCATTGGCCGTTGCACACTGTTACGCCCCGTATGTGGGGGTTACTAGTCTTTTGGACCTAATTCCGCCTGTGGCCACGGGTTAAGAATCCATTCTGTTAAGGTGCAGTACTGGGTGCATTACCAGTACCACTTACTCGACATTGCAATCTGCCTAGTCTAGTCCTTCAGTTTCCTTTCTGTTCATTCAGTCAGGGCCATTACGTGTTTTCATACATTAAACATTTGGTCCATTAAGTCCTTTCAGTTCTTTATAGTTCTTTCACAAAACCCTCACAAAACCCTAGGCTAAAATAAAACCAACCCTTTACAAAAATACCCCTGATTGAACAGTGTGGCGCTACAGTTAATGAACAGTGCCGCACTACAGTAACTCCTTGAAACCCTAGTTCAACAAAAATAATAATTTTCTGTGAACATGCCCTTAAGTCCTTTTCATAATAAACCCAATTATTTTAACGTAATAAAATATGATCTTTTAATGAAATAAATAAGTCCAAGGCCTCAATAACAACAGGACCAAGTCATATCTTCCATAACTTGTTGTATCATATGAATGAAACTGTATTTTCTTCCTTTAAGCCCATCTTGAATGTTGGGCTCTTACTACTAGACACGTCCCAAGTGGATTTCATCCATCCTTGCATAGCTTCCTTAATCTTCCTAGCTTTCGATCTTATGATTGCCCCATCTGGAACTTGTAAAAGATCTCTAAGACTTGATCCACCTTGGGACCCATCAGATTATTCGAGGCAATTCCACCTCCAGGTATGTCCCAGAAAACTCTCAAGTTCAAAGGTGATAAAACTTTTCTCTTCCTCTCCCCTTAATACTCTTCTGACCTCCCTAACTTAACACTAAAATAAACAAACATAAGCTCATAGTAGCTAAATGTTGTGTTTTATTTGACTAAAATGCAACATATTATTACATGCACAACACCTAACACCAAAGTAAAATGCAACGTATCAATTAACCCCCCAAAACGTAGCATCCCTTACAACTTAGAACAACAACGTTTAAAGTTCTTCACTTCCAACTAAACAACTTCAATGACTTCTTCTTCATCAAATCTTCATTTGTTCTCTTATTCCCGTTCTCTCTCTTCTAAGGTTCCTGACATTTTTTATGTAAGAACACTAGGGGTTTGCTGTTGCGCCTAAACCTTAACTCAAATTAATGAACCAAAATTTAGTGCAGTTTTACCTGCAAGTATACAGGTATTGTAGTACCTTACAGGATCGAATCCACAGGGATTGACTAATGTGAAAAATTCTCTCAAACAAATTAAAATAAAATACTAAAAGAGATGTGTAATTGAAACTAAAATGAGATTATAGAAATGATGATTTTTATCGTGACAAAACAAAACTAAAATGATAAGCTGTATTGATATGAAAAAAAGACTAAGGTTTCGAGGATCCGTTTAATAATTTAAAATATTGTTTCCGATCGAATTACTTCAATTAAACTAGAATAATGATTCCGTTTAATTGGAAGATTTAGCATTTAAGATCAAGAAAATAATTACTAATGATTGAGCTTGAGTGATCGATGATTAAAACGCTTACAAATTTATTTGACTATCACAGGGATTTCTCAAGCATTCACTGTATTCGGAAATCACAATGAATCAAGATAAATATATAGATAATCAAATTATCCAATAATAAAATCATTCAATCGATCAAACTCACAAAATAAATTTGTCGACGATCCGAAAACAATTTTCAAATCATTAAACTTCACCTCTAACCTTAGTATTCAAATTTAGCCGACCATGTTTAACACAAGCGCTATAAAAATTAAACAAACATTCACCATGATAAAAATAAAATAAAACACAAACTAACAATGAAAACAACTTAGATCAGAAAATAAAAGTGAAAAGAAACTTGAGCCGACAAGAACTTCCCTCACAACCAGTCCGTCCCGTAGCTCCCACAACGAACGTAAAAGAGAAAACTAGCCTTCCGTTCAAGTCATTCCATTTGCTTCAAACCAGCTCCTTCTATTTCGTCTAAAGCCAGCGGAAGACCCCAGACGAAGTCTCCCTCCTTTTTTCTTCTATTTTTTTTTTCCCGTAAGTTCCTCTCTCCCCACGTCCAGGCCACCCTCACGTAAACTCTCTCCTTTTCTCTTCTATTTTTTTTTTAAGTTCCTCACACACCTGAACGTAAACTTTGAACGTGAACACCTGAACGTAAACTCTACTCTCTTCCGTTTTAGTCCATAAACTTTCCTCCCGTCTAGCTATCCCTCCAGCTTTACGTTCATTTTCTGTCTCTCCAAAAGTAGCGAAAGACCCCCCAGAAATAAACTACAGCCCCTGAACGTAAATTTCCTTTTTAACGTCAACTTGGTTCCGTCTGAAAACCTCCTCCCATCCTCTCCGTAAATCACTCTTCCTTTTCCTTTCCGTAATTGTTGATTTCTTGCTGAATTTCTGCATGTGTAGCTGTGTAGCCGTGAAAGACTTTCTGCTGCATCATTTTTCTGCATGTGCCGAGTGATTGATGCTGTCCGAATGCAGGTTTTCTTCATGTGTAGCTGCCGGTTTTCTTCTGTTCTGCCTTCTTCTGCCTCTCTCTCTTTCTTTTACTCACCCAACGTATGACTTCCTCCAAGAAAAACAAATCAATCTCAGCCGAATGACCCACTCACACCTTCTAATCGAGGAAGCAAATATCAACTAAAATAGCTGCTTCATGGGACCTCCAAGCCACTAGACGTGAAGTCCAGTCCAAAAAGAAATATCATCCAATCAATTAGCTGCTCCTTCAGCCTGTTTTTACGTAACTCTCCTCTTCTCTTCACCTTCCGTCCGAACGTCCAGCTCTCCTTTCTCTGTGAATTTTATTTATACTGCAAAAAAAAAAATGAAGAAATAAAAATAACACTCGAAATAAATAAAAAATAAATTATTAAAATATATTGTGAGGAAGTATTGTCCAATTAAATCATAGTTATAAAATTAAGCATAAACATGATATTAATCAATTAAAAATCACAACTCGAATTTATGCTTATTAACTATTTTTCCATCTAAAACCAATAATAATGTCACGAAGCAGTTGAAATAAATTGGTTTTAAATAACTAAAATATGCAATTTTTCAGCTCAAACATTTGCAATACTGTGTTTGGGAATTAGGAGTTGCTTCTTCCTTTATGTTGTAGGTTCTATCAACACCCTTGTATAGATAGTTGCTCTGTAGTGAGCTCTTGATTGTGTTGGATAAATTGGAAGGTATTGTCCATCAAACCCCCACCACAATTGTGGTCAACTCCTTTAATGTCGTAATCTATATGCTCTTACTTAGGTCAAGAGATTAATTGACCAATTGTTAATTAAGTAATTCCTTCCATGGCTACTAAAAATAACCAGAAACATCCTACATTTCATCATCATAAAGAGTTGTCAATCTTAGTAAATATAACTAATTTCAAAATTGGAAACTTACCACATTTCCCTTGGCCTTTGGTTGATGTTACAACTCTTTTTTTTCTCTAGTCCATTGTAGAAGGTAACAAGGTCACATTTTCATATTTGAATGATGTCTTTGTTGAGCACTCATGCCCAATGAATCAATGTCTTGTGGCTTTGAATTCTTTGTTCATAAGATCTGCAAATTGGTTGACTCCTAACTTGTATGGATGTCACTCAACATGACCAAGCCACGTGCTTGCTTAAGGGAGGAAGTTGCTCAACTCTACAAGAATAACACTTAAAATTATTTTTTAGTCAGAAAGGTGTTTATTTTGGTTCATTTCTTTCACTTGTATAGGAGGTTACATCATTTAATTCTCACAACCAACAACAGCCCTAATGAGTGGGACCCACCACTCAACATTATCCCCAACAGTTACTACAAGAACTTTGGATTTTTGTGGCAGCAAAAAACCATTTTTCTCATTTCCATCATCTTATTTGCAACGAGTAAGAATTTGCTACTCCATCCCCACCATGACTAGCTGGTGACTCTCTCTCTCTCTCTCTCTCTCTCTCTCTCTCTCTCTCACACACACACACACACACACACACACACACACACACTTTCTTCCCCTATTCATTTCGAGATTTGCTTGTTGAGAAGTTTGACTATTAGGTTTTGCTTTCCTTTTTAACTATGAAGTGCTTTTTTCTTCCGTTTCCTTTTTCTCCTTGAGCATATTCTTCCTTGACTACTAGGGTTTGTATTCCATTTAACTAGTTTGCTGTGTTGAGTTCTCGTTTTTCATGTTTTGGACTCATTTATTCCTTTGTTGCATGTTTTGGACTTATTTTTTCATTTGTTGAGTTCATTTTTTTAGTTTGTTAAACATTTTAGCCAAGCTTTTGCTGATAATTTTTTTATTCAATTTTTAATTTGTAACAAAGTATTTCGGGTTAAGTCACCTTTGTTTGGAAAACAAAACCCATTTCATTTATTTTTATATGATGATTTTCAAACTTAAACTTTATTAAAAGTTTCAATTTACAATAACAAAATAAGGTATCCCTATTGTTATCAAAAGAAGAAAGAGAAAAAATTAAGTTACTAAAATAAGCATTTGAAAACTTCTCAAATGTGGTCATCATTGGCAATATGAAAACCAAAAGTACATCCATGGCAACTTTTGGCTGTTCATGGCTATGAAATCAGGTGTTGTATTTCAAGCAATAGCCCCTATTCAAAAGAATTAGTTTAGGCTCGGTTTGGATTGAGAGTTGATCTCAATCCATCTCATCTCATTATTACGACTTTCACAAATTCCCACACAAAATACAATAAACAATTTTCAAATCTCAAAAAATAATAATATTAAAAAATAATATTCTAATAATATTTATTCAACTTTTATCTTTCATTTCAACTTTGTAACACTCAGCCTAAAAAGTTCCTTAGGCTTTGACCTTAGTAGCCTTAATCCTAGTTAATTAGGAGTTGGGCTATTTGAGAATAAGTACAATTTTTGATACTTGAGTTGGCAAAAAGGCTGTATACTTTGATTTTAGTAGAATTATTAGAAGATTCTAACACAATATTGATTTTGAGGAGAATGAAATTTTTGGAACTTGATTGGTTTAGTAATATTATTTTGGAGAATTTAGGGAATGACACATGGAATATTGGAGGGTTGCCACATTAATGGGCTAAGTAATTTGAGTTAAATATTTGATAAAATTGAATAAGGCCCAAAGAGTATTTACTAAGAGCCCTAGCTTTTTGGGTATAAAGGCTTAGGAGAGGCAACAAGACTTTAGGTCCTACTTGATGGACATAAGTCTTTAAGCCATACTTGATGGATATAAGACTTTAGACCCTAATGCATTAAGGATGTGATGGGCTAAGGATAAGATGTTAAAAAGCTTTAGGCCCAACTTTGGAGATATAAAGTTTTAAGCCTTTCTTAGAGGACACTAAAAAGTAGGCCCAATGTATAAGACATAAAGCCATTGAGCCTAACTTAGTAAGAATGAAGGCCTTAGGCCCAACTTGGAAGACATAAGATTTTAGGCCTCACTTATTAGACACAAGACTGGGCCTAACTTATTAGACCCAAGATATTAGGTCCAACTTAGTATGCATAAGGCCATTGGGCATAACTTAGTAAGATTCAAGACTTTGGCCCTATTGAGGAAATACCCAAAGATTAGGACCCAAACTAGTATGCCTTTGAGTCCATGAATAGTCCCTACAAGTTTGATGCTCATAAGCGTTGAATCTTCATCCTTCAGAGCATATGCAAGAGTTGATCCAACCATAGAGCTTGAAAAGTATTTTGTATTAAGGAAATGCTATCCTTAAGTTTGAACTTATCGTTATTAATATTATTGTGATGTTTAGTTTATTCTGGCATAAATTTTTATAAGTAACCCTATTTTGTGCTGCAATTATTGCATACTACTAGTTGTATATTATGATGCATTGCATATTAACTATCATGAACTAGGGTATGTAACCTTGTATTGCATTTTCTAATGCTTCAAGTCTCCCTTATATCCCAAGCGGGGGTTTGGGGGGCGTCACAAACTCATCTTATCTCAATTCACTATCCAAACCCAACCTTAGTTTATGCTATTTAGTTTCCTTTATTTTACACTTGTTTTGCCTTTTTCTTCTTCCTCATAATATGATTATTCTCTTGTAATTTTGATTGTATAAATAGGTACGGTAAAGAATCCCAATTTTCTTGCACAAGTTTCATCACATTTTGGAAAATAGGATGAGATTATTGTTGTAAGTTTCTGTTCCTGAAAACTTTCTTTTTCTTCTCCTACAGGCCCGAGATTTGCAACACTCTCTGGTTTTAATATAGTAATTTGCTTCTTTCAATCCTATTTAAGTGGTCAATGCATTACATTTGTTCTAGATTTGCAAGGTTTCCAGAGTGGGAAAAGGTCACTCATGGTTGCCACTAATCTGTTAGTTGTAGTAAGCACATTAAGCTTTAACTTGGTTCTAAAGCATTTATTTATGGTTATTGGAGTTGGAAAACAAAAAAGAATAAGGTTGAATATCAATATCAAACGTATTACTATTTCAAGGGGTTTTCATTATTATAGAAAACTTATAGCAAAAAGCAATGGATCAACATTGTTCATTGCCTTTTGCTAGGAATATTGAATTTATCCTTAAAATTTTACTTAAAATTTATAGTGATATCACATGGAAGGATAAGTATTGATCTAGTACCAAGATGCTACAGATAGTGGACAGTTCAATAGCTGGGAAACCATCACCTGAGCCCTCCAGTGTAGATTCAGACCCACTGCTTATGACAATCCAATGGAGGTACTCACTAGGTTGAAGCAAACAACAACAATAGCTGCTTACAAGGGTCAGTTCAAAGCCCTTTCAAACATATTTAAAGGGCTCTTGGACACACATAAACTAAGCTACTTCCTTAGTAGCCTCATTGATGAAATTTGTCTTACAATTAACATTCTCAATCCATTGAACCTAAGTGCTACATTTAGCTTAACAAAAGCATAGGAAGAGTATTTGCTCAGTACAAGAAAAACAGTGAAGAATTGGGAGGAGAAGGGAAACACATCATCGGGTGGAGGGCAGTCGTTACATTGAACATAAATTAGAGTTAAAATTGATGTTCTTGGAGATGGTCTTGTTCACCATTCAACGCATCCAAGAGATGCTTTGAAAATGTTCCTTTTGAAACCCCCTATTAACCTAGTTTGTAATAAGGAGATATAATCTTTTTAACAATCTTAGAACTATTGCCTTACATATGGGACATCTAAGTAAGGCATTATGAATGTTTAATTAAGCTTTGAGATGTTTTTTTTCATTCTGGTTCAAAACTTTTATAAGTTATCCTTTTCGCTGCGATTTAATGCACATTGATAGAACCATGCTAGGTTGCATAGCATGTTATCTGTCATGAATAGAGGTATGTAGCCTTGTGTTACATGTCTCAATATTCCAAGTTTTCATTCCATCCCAAGCGGAGGTTGGGGGGTCACATTTTGTTTAAGCTTTAGAAAAACCAGGAGGTTCCTAAGGCTACAAGCTGCCGTAAGGGCTCATACTTTAAAAGGGAGCTTTGTAGTGGATCCTAATGCCCCATTTAAGAAGAAAATCCTCCAATACAAACATGATAATCCACAGGCAAGTCACTTAGGATATTTGAAGACCTACCAAAGGGCTAAAAGAGACTTTTTCTAGAGGGGTATGAAGATGGATATTAAAAAGATGGTGGAGTGTGGCACCTACTGGGTTATAAATGTGAAACAACACTACCTGCAAAACTCCTACAATGTCTCCCGATTCTAGAACAAGTTGGGAAGAAATTTCCCTTTATTTCATTGAGGGGTTACCCTTGCCTTAGGGAGCTAGTGTGATTCTAGTGGTCATTGATCGATTGACAAAGTATGGGCATTTTATGGCTTTGTCTCATTCCTATTACAATTGCCCACGAACAAGTTGTTTAAACTGCATGACCTTTCTAAGGCTATAATATCCAATAGAGACCCACTCTTTTTTAGTTCCTTCTGGAATTCTTTATTTGTCATACAAGGATCCTAATTGAACTATAGTTTAGCCTACCATCCCAAGATAGATGGTTAGACCAAAGCCCTAAATAAAACTTTGGAATGCTATCTTCGATGCTATGCAAGGGCTAAATCAAGGAATTGGACTCTGTGATGGCCCTAAATTTTGCTTAGAATTAGACAGAAATATGAAGCTTCAAAACAGGCAACACAAGGTTACTTGCCCCTGTTCATGACATATATAATGCAATGTTCCTAACAAGTATCTAGAATTATGCAATATTCACAGTGGATAATTTTTTTCTTGAGTAATACTATGCAAAAACTTGAAAACATCCCAAATACTTAAAATATATTTCATACATAATGACATACTAAACAACTGAGATCACAACACTAGTCCAAAATGATTGTGATCATAAGTATGTTGGAGATTCAACTCCATAACTACAAGTAGGAAGCTAAGGTAGCTACTTTACTATCATTGACATCGTACTGTCGCCTAATCATCCATTTTCAATTGGCCAATTCCCGATTCTGCTTCAGATCCTGATACAAGATCTACAATTCAAGAGGAATGGTAGTTGAGACTACCACGATGAGATTTGATTACAAATCTCAACAAATTAATAGAAAACCTCCATACAGGTTAATGATGCATGCATGGCAATAAAAGCAAGAATGCATAATCAACGTCATAAGTAAGCATAGCATAACTTGACATATAACATAGCATAATTGACGTAACTTGAACTGAAACATGAACTAAACTTGACTTGATATGAAATGAACTTAATCTGAGACTTGACATGTGACATGAACTTGATCTGAGACTTGACTTGACATGAACGTTAACGTAACATAACATGAATGTGAACTTGAACATGACTGAACGTGAACTTGAACATAACATGAACTTGGAATATTGTTTATTAACTTAATAAATGTGACCATATAGGTGCTAAATGGGTCCCCTTAAGCCATGTGCCTCTACTGATTACTGCATTGCAACACAGGTATCTGCACTAGTTGTGAGTGCATTAACACGTGCCACAATTGCTATGGAACACATGTATTCTACATGTCACAATTGCTATGTCTCACATATTGTATATGCCACAATTATTGTGGAGCACATATTTCATGCCACAATTGCTGTTTACTACACGAATTGTTTGTGAAATGAAATATGGCTCCATCGGCTTTAGTGCTTGATGTGCTTCGGTGACCAGTTACTTAGGCCCTATTCAAGGAATTTCACATTAATTTAGACACTCTAGTGTGAATAAAAGAGTTGCACTAGGATATTATGTGACACCCCCATATTCCGCTTGGGATCGAATGGACATATGAAGCGTCGGGACATGCAACACAAGGTTACCTGCCCCCGTTCATGACATATAAGATGCAATATTCCTAACATGCATATAGCATTATGCAATATTCGCAGCGGATAATTTTTTTTTTAGCAATACTATGTACCAAACTTATAATATTCCAAATAGTTAAATCATAATCAAGCATACTTAACAAAATAAAAATCCACGATTTCAGTATGAATCTTAGAAGATTGTAACCTCAAAAACATGGGAGACCAGACTCCATATTTACATTACCAAAATACACTATTGAGGAAGTTCGTCAAGTAACTCGTGTAACTCGACTAACAAGGCTAGTACTGTCCAAAAACTAACTATGGAAGCTGTATGCTCCGCGTCGTGTCTGCAGCATCTAGTCAATCTCCTTCAGTCTACCAATGTCCGCTCCTTGCTCTGATTCTGACATGTCACCTACCATTCGGGGGTAATGGTAGTTGGGACTACCATGGTGAGATTTGATTACAAATGTCAGTAAGTTAACAGGAAACTCCCACATAGGTTAATTATGAATGCATGGCAGTAAAAGCATAAATGCATAATTAAAGTCGTAAGTAAGCATAGCATAACTTGACATATAGCACAGCATAACTGACATAACCTGAACTGAAACGTGAACTGAACTTGACTTGACATGACATGAATTTGAACTTATAATATAACATGGGCTAGCAACATAACATGAACTTGAATCATAGCATGCATGTGAACATACATAACATAAACATGAACTTGAATTTAACATAAACCTTAGCATAACATGACATAAACGTGAACTTGAGACATAATGTAAACATGAACATAACATAATATGAATGTGAACTTGAACATAACATGTACGTGAATATAACATGACATGAACGTGAACTTGAAACATAACGTGAATATGAACATAATATAACATGAACGTGAGCTTGAACATAGTATAAACGTGAATATAACATGATATGAACATGAACTTGAAACTTAATGTGAATATGAACAGAACATAACATAAACTTGATCTGAAACTTATTCTTATCTCATGGGGTTAACCATGATTGCTTATTCTTAACTTCTTGACATAAACTTGGACACTTGTTCAATTGACTTAATTCATAACGTGAGCATATGGGTGCTACACGGGTCCCCTAGAGCCGTGTGTCCCTGCCGATTACCACATCACAACACAGGTATCTACACCAGCTGTGAATTCGTTAATACGTACTTTACAATTATTGTGGCCCCACGTATTCTACGTGTCACAATTGCTGTGTCTCACATAGTGTATACTCCACAGTTGTTGTGACCCCATACTTCATGCTCCACATTTGTTGTGGCCCCATGAATACACGTAAAATAAAATATGGCTCCATCAGCGTTAGTGCCCAGCGCACTCCGGTGACCAGCTAGTTAGGCCTCATTCGCAACCTGTTGACTGTACTTCGTTAACCCAGGAAATTTCACACCTATTTAGACACGCCAACGTGAAGAAAGGAGTTACACTAGGATATTACCCCATCCTAGCACTTAGGGTCATGATTGACATGAATAACTTAGCATAAACGTGATCTGAAACTTGACTTAACATAAACTTGATCTGACTTCTTTACTTAACATGACATACTTGCAATGGTGAATATTACATGATATGACATACATGTAACATATGGCATACTTATAACATATAGCAATACGTGACAGATATGTGACAGAATAGATTGTGTAACAGATAAATATTCATGAAAGAATAAATCATGCATAACAGATAAACATGTAATGACGTGGCATGGCATGGCATATATGATAACATACATACATAAATTGCAGTTCCCTTACCCATCATACATATACAATAAACTGATAGTAAGTTAGAAGCTAACTTATCTCGATCGTCGCGTTCTACGAGAATAAAGCGCGAAACACGAAAAACTGTAAGAGGGTATTTTAAAAGTTAGAAATTTAACTACTAACAATTAGAAATATAAAAACAAGCTAACTTAGAGTAAAATTACCATTTTATCCTCAACATGTGAAAAAATGACCATTTTACACCTAACTTAAGGATTTCACATCCTAACTCCAAAAAGTTTCAAAATTTACATTCCTCATGTAAATTTTGTCATAAACTCAAATATTAACTCAGAAAGATTTAAAACAAATCACAACTATAAAAAACACAGTATGGCCGAAACATCCATAGGCCATTTCTCTTGATTTTTGTTGCAATTCCTTCCAACTTCAAAACTCATGCTTAAACCAAAATTTTGTAACAAAGATCTTCCTATTCTAAGTTTACAATCATACTTAAAACATCCATTTAGAAAAAGCTAATAATCAACACCAAACTTTTTGTAAAAGGATCCAAACACTTAATCACAAGTTTTGACCCTAAATCAAAACATCTCCAAGAATTCCAAAAATCAAATCTTACTTCTAACATATTCATAACATAATTCTAAGATCAACCATGCTTTAAATCATCAAACTAAAGTCACCAAAATCACAAAATAACACTTGGAGTTTTTGGTTTTACACTTAGTCCAAAAACAGAAACTTTTTCCTCAACTAGCTTTGATAAATCTCTTGATCAATGGCTTAAGAAGGTGAGATCTTCGAAATAAAGCATCACATGGTTTAAGAATGTGTCTTAAATAGGATCCAACCATCAAACTTAAAATCACATGGCTAAAAATCAATAAAACATGGATCTAATCCAAAAACATCAAATCTTAGGCCTAACCAAAATCCTCTTGCATAGAAAAATCATATCTTTGAAACTAATACTAAATATCTTCAAAATAACATCCTAACATGAAAATAAGAGACTTAGGATCATCATATAAAAATATCAAAGCCTTTAGAGTAAGATCAAACCTCGAAATATTCAAACTTTCTCCAAATAAAAACTATTTTGCCACTTCCAGTTTTCAAGTTTCTAGATCTAAGAAAATCTATCATCAAAAGCTTTAGTCATGCAACAAAACCTCAATGAAACTCTTAAACACATGCTAAAAACACTCCATAAAATATTCGGACCAAGATATGTCCATTAGCTTGGTCAAAAACTCCAAAACATAACATACTCAACAGATTCACGCCCAGAATGATCTTTCCATGGTTAAAAATACTTTTAACTGACCAAATGACTATGGAATGATACGAATAATATATCTGACCAAATGACCATGGAATGATACGAATAATATATCTACGGAAACTATACTCAAAGAAGAACAACTTTTATGAAGGAGTCATCATGTGAAAATACTTACAAAGGGTCAAAAATCTCCACGCAAAAAGACATAGAAATCTGCCCGAGAGAGCTCTTTTGGGTTTCTCTCCAAGAACAGGGTGAAGAAGTGATTAAAGTGAAAGAAGTGTGTCTTGCACAACTCAAGACTTCTGTAGGGGGAAGATATGGACCTGAATGACCCTTGATTGGAGGTGTCTATTTGACATAAAGTGGAGAATAGTGGGGGGCAAATGACTGCTTGCAGAAACTGTGAGGTATGGAGGTTGATGGGGTGGGTTTCTCCATCTCATCAAGGCACTGTTGGGTGTAGCCAAGGGCAGTGGTTGGTCTGCCATGTGGGGGAGGAAACTTCTCCAAGAAGCCTTGCCAAGGTTGTGACACCCTCAAATTCCGCTTGGCATTGAATGGACATTTGAAGTATCGGGACTTGCAACACATGGTTACCTGCCCCCGTTCATGACATATAAGATGCAGTGTTCCTAACATGCATCTAGCATTATGCAATATTTGTAGCATATAATTTTTTTTTCTTGAGCAATACTATGCACCAAACTTATATATCCCAAATAGCTAAATCGTAATCCAAGTATACTTAACAAAATAAACATATACGATTTCAGTACGAGTCTTAGAAGACTATAACCTCAAAAACATGGGAGACCAGACTCCATATTTACATTACCAAAATACACTATTGAGGAAGTTTGTCGAGTAACTCGTGTAACTCGATTAACGAGGCCAGAATACTATCCAAAAACTAACTATGGAAGCTGTAAGCTCCGCGTCGTGTCTATAGCGTCTAGTCAACCTCCTTTAGTCTACCAAAGTCTGCTCTCTACTCTGATCCTGACATATCGCCTACCATTCGGGGGGAATGGTAGTTGGGACTACCACGGTGAGATTTGATTACAAATCTCAGTAAGTTAACAAGAAACTCCCACACAGGTTAAAGATGCATGCATGGCAGTAAAAGCATGAATGCATAATTAAAGTCGTAAGTAAGCATAGCATAACTTGACATATAGCATGACATAACCTAAACTTAAATGTGAACTGAACTTGACTTAACATGACATGAACTTGAGCTCAAAACATAACATGGACTAGCAACATAACATGGACGTGAAACTTGAAACATAACATGGACTTGAAATATAGCATGAACGTGAACATGCATAACATAAATATGAACTTGAACTTAACATAAATCTGAGCATAACATGACATAAACGTGAACTTGAGACATAATGTGAACGTGAACATAACATAACGTGAACGTGAACTTGAAAATAACATGACAGAAACGTGAACTTCAAACATAATATGAACATGAACATAACATAACATGAATGTGAGCATGAACATATCATAAACATGAACATAACATGATATGAACATGAACATGAAACTTAACGTGAACATGAACATAACTTGTACGTGAGCATAACATAACATAACATGAACTTGATCTGAAACTTGTCTTAATGTGGACTTGATTTGAAACTTATTCTTATATCATGGGGTCACCATGATTGCTTATTCTTAACTTCTTGACATGAATTTGGAATCTTATTCAATTGACTTGATTAATAACGTGACCATATGGGTGCTACACGGGTCCCCTAGAGCTGTGTGTCCCTGCCGATTACCGCATCACAACACATGTATCTACACCAGTTGTGAGTGCGTTAATACGTACTCCACAGTTGTTGTGGCCCCACATATTCTACGTGTCACAATTGCTGTGTCTCACGTAGTGTATGCTCCACAGTTGTTGTAGCTCCATACTTCATGCTCCACAGTTGTTGTGGCCCCATGAATACACGTAAAATAAAATATGGCACCATCGGTGTTAGAGCTTGGCGCGTTTCGATGACCAGCTAATTAGGCCCCATTCGCAACCTGTTGACTGTACTTCTTCAACCCAGGGAATTTCACCCCTATTTAGACACTCCAGCGTGAACAAAGGAGTTCCACTAGGATATTACCCCATCGTAGCACTTAGGGTCGTGATTGACATGAATAACTTAACTTGAACGTAATCTGAAACTTGACTTAGCATAAACTTGATCTGACTTCTTTACTTAACATGACATACTTGCAATGGTGAATGATACATGATATGACATACATGTAATATATGACATACTTAACATGACATACTTATAACATATAGCAATACGTGATAGAATAGATTGTGTAACAGATAAATATTCGTGACAGAATAAATCATGCATAACAGATAAACATGAAATGATGTGGCATGGCATGAAATATATGATAACATACAAACATAAATTGTAGTTCCCTTACCCATCATACATACACAATAAACTGAAAGTAAGTTAGAAGCTAACTTACCTCGATTGTCGCGTTCTACGAGAATAAAGTGCGAAACACGAGAAACTATAAGAAGGTATTCTAAAAGTTAGAAATTTAATTACTAATAATTAGAAACATGAAAACAAGCTAACTTAGAGTAAAATTATCATCTTACCCTCTACATGTGGGAAAATTACCATTTTACACGTAACTTAAGGATTTCACATCCTAACTCCAAAAATTCCAAAATTTACATTCCTCATGTAAATTTTGTCCTAAACTCAAATATTAACTCAGAAAGATTTAAAACAAATCACAACTATGGAAAACACACTATGGCCAAAACATCCATATGCTATTTCTCTTGATTTTTGTTGCAATTCTTTCCAACTTCAAAACTCATGCTTAAACCAAAATTTTGCAACAAAGATGTTCCTATTCTAAGTTTACAACCATACTTAAAACATCCATTTAGAAAAAGCTAATAATCAACACCAAACTTTTTGTAAAAAGATACAAACACTTAATCACAAGCTTTGACCTTAAATCAAAACATCTCCAAGAATTCCAAAAATCAAATCTTACTTCTAACATATTCATAACATCATCCTAACATCAACCATGCTTTAAATCATCAAACTAAAGTCACCAAAATCACAAAATAACACTTGAAGTTTTTGGTTTTACACTTAGTCTAAAAACAGAAACTTTTTCCTCAACTAGTTTTGATAAATCTCTTGATCAATGGCTTAAGAAGGTGAGATCTTCGAAATAAAGCATCACATGATTTAATAATGTGTCTTAAAGAATATACAACCATCAAAATTAAAATCACATGGCTAAAAATAAAAGAAACATAGATCTAACCCAAACACATCAAATCTTAGGCCTAACCGGAATCTTCTTGCATAGGAAAATCATGTCTTTGAAACTAATACTAAATATCTTCAAAATAATATCCTAACATGAAAATAAGAGACTTAGGATTATCATATAAAAATATCAAAGCCTTTAGAGTAAGATCAAAACACGAAATATTCAAACTTTCTCCAAATAAAAACTGTTTTGCCACTTCCAGTTTTCAAGTTTCTAGATCTAAGCAAATCTATCACCAAAGCTTTAGTCATGCAACAAAACCTCAATGAAAACTCTTAAACACATGCTAAAACCACTCCATAAAATTTTTGGACCAAGATATGTCCATTAGCTTGGTCAAAAACTCCAAAACATAACATACTCTCCAGATTCACGCCCAGAATGACCTTTCCATGGTCAAAAATACTTTTGACCATCCAAATGACCATGGAATGATACAAATAATATATCTACGGAAACTAGACTCAACGAGGAACAAGTTTTATGCAAGATTCATCGTCTGAAAATACTTACAAGGGGTTGAAAATCTCTACACAAAAAGACCAAGAAATCTGCCCGAGAGAGCTCTTTTGAGTTTCTCTCTAAGAACGTTGTGAAGAAGTGATGAAAGGGAAGTAAGTGTGACTTGCACGACTCAAGGCTTCTGTAGGGGTAAGATATGGACCTGAATGACCATTGATTGGTAGTAGATATGTGACATAAAGTGGAGAATAGAGAGGGGAAAGGACACCCTGCAGAAGCTGTGAGTTATGGAGGTTGATGGGGTGGGTTTCTCCATCTCATCAAGGCACTATTGGGTGCAGCCAAGGGCAGTGAATGGTCTGCCATGTGGGGGAGGAAACTTCTCCAAGAAGCCTTGCCAAGGTGGCCAAAGTCGTGGGCTTTGGTGGGCCCCAACCAAGTGGGCTTCAATTTGGCATTTAAAGAGGGTTTGGTTAGGGTTTGAGATGCTATCAAGCCCAAATCCAATTTTTCTCGGCCCAATCAAATTTCCAAGGTTTAAAAGGTTGGATAATCATGTCATAACAAGAATTTGAGAAATTAATTGCATGTGGAAGTGATTTAATCAAGTGATTAAGCACAATGCTAGAAATTGGATCAAAAAGCGTTTGAATGCCAATTTAGGGTTTGGGGAAACCGTTTAGGGTTTCGGTTTTAACCAAGCTTTTGGGGTTTTAATTCGATTCCAACCATTTAGGGTTTCACTAGGGTTGAAACCCTCTTTGATTTGGCTCAATTTGGTTGATCAGATGAAAAAGGTTTTGCTTAGGTGGCATGATCTTACACCATGATTTCCTTCACAAATCCATCTAATGATTCCTCTTTAAGCCAAGTATCTAATACTATTCATTATGTGTGGCTAAGATCTTGCCAGCTGTTCAAATAAAACTTCCCTAACCTAATTTGGACATTCCACACTGTGATTTTGAAAACACTGCACTTAGTACGCGTATCGAGGTTACTATTCACTCCAAAAAAATGCACAATAAACTTAGTACTGAAAAATCCTAAATATTCATATTAACCTACATTGAAAACCTTTTTCCAAAACTCAACCCCGAAGTGCCTCTATAAATAAATTCACAGTTTCGAACAGTCGTTTCATCCAAAATTATGAAAAATGGGTTATTGGGCCATAAAATCCTAAATATTCTATTGAGTCTAGAGGCGTAAACTATAACCGAATTTGGCACTTCTAACTACCTCAAACAATTAAAATCGCATTTCTAACACCATAGCGAGTGATAACATTGACTATGTTGACAGGCTAAAACCTTTGCGATTAGCCGATTCATGAAAACTTACGGAGTTTTCATGAAGTTCCTCAAGTCTATAGAAATTCTACCATTGAATTTTTAGAGGGCTGTTACAAAGGTGGCAAAATTTGTGGGCCTTGGTGGGCCCCAACCAAGTGGGCTTCAATTTGGGGTTTAAATGGGGTTTGGTTAGGGTTTGAGATGCTATCAAGTTCAAATCCAATTTTTCTTGGCCCAATCAAATTTCCAAGGTTTAAAAGGTTGGATAATGATGTCAAAATAAGAATTTGAGAAATTAATAGCATATGAAAGTGATTTAATTAAGTGATTAAACACAATGTTAGAAATTGGATCAAAAAGGGTTTGAAAGCCAACTTTAGGGTTTGTTACTTATTACCTCATCCTAGCACTTAGGGTCTTGATTGGCATGAATAACTTGACATGGTTGTTCTTGAAATACACAACTTGTATTTGAGATAAAACGTGATATGAATACGAAAACACAAAAGCCCTGATGTAGCATAACGTGACATGAACATAAATCAAAAGATGTGACATATTTGAAACAAAAAAATTTCATAACATGACATAACATGTAACATACAATATTTCATATCATGGAATAAATGTAGTAGGCAACATTTCATGACATGGCATATGTGTAACAAATGGCGTATTGTAACATGACATACTTGCAACATATAACAATGCATGATAGAATATATTCTGCAACAAATAAATATTTCGTGGCACAATAAATATGTGTAAAGATGAACATGTAATGACATGGCATGGCATGATATATATGACAACATATATACATAAACTATAGTTTCTTTACACATCACAATATATACACAGTAAACTGATAGTAAGTTAAAAACTAACTTACCTTGATCTTCACGTTTCTATGAAAAACTCAAGCGTGAGCACAAGGAGCGGTAATGTAACAGCCCGCTAAAATTTAGTATTATCTCCTCACCCTTCTCTTTTCTATTCCATCTGCCTAATCAAATTGTGCCAAACCAAAGAGGATTTACACCCTAGTAAAATCCTATATGGTTAGAATCCAACTGAAAATCCAAAAGTATAGTTGAAACCAAAACTTTAAAGTTAACCTCTAAACCCTAACTTAATCGGTTTCTAGCATTGTATTTAATTACTTGATTAAATCACTTTCACAAGCTATTAATCCTTAAAATTTATATTATGACATCATTATCCAACATTTTTAATCTTGGATATTTGATTGGGTTAAGAAAAATTAGATTTGGACTTGATAGCAACCCAAACCCTCTTAAAACTCCAAATTAAGGCCCATTCGGTTAAGGGCCTATTAAGGCCCATGAATGTGGCCACCTTGGCATTACTTATTGGCTAAACATTACACCCCCACATGGCTGACCAAATCTACTCAAAAAGGCCCTAGAGTGTACTTGAAGTGAAGAGCTAGAAGCCACCTCACTGTTCTCATTCTACAAGGCACTTAAAGAGAAATATCTTGGGCTAATTTTTGTATATGTATTTGGGTTGGTAAGACCAACACTCATGCTCACTCTCAACCTTATCATTTTACCTCACTTGTGCAAGAAGCCTTCCATCCCATTTCATACTCATCACATCTCTTTTTCCCACTTTTCTTAGAAAGAAAACAAAAGACTCTTTGAGATAGTTTTTCTGAGTTGTTTTGCATGCCCATTTCAAAGATTTTGTAAATATTTTCTCACAAAGTTTTCTTCATGCAAGTTGTTCTTTGCTTAGGCTAATTTACGTGGGTATCTTATTAAATCTATTTGAAGGTCATTTGATAGGTCATTCTGAGCAATAAACTGGAGAGTGTGTTATATTTTAGAGTTTTTGACAATGGATAGATCTTAGCCTGAAATTTTTATGGAGTATTGTTAACATATGCATATGATTATATTTTGAAGTTTTGTTTTAATGATTAAAGCTTTTAATGAAAGAGTTTCATAGATCTAGAAATTTAGAAACTGGAAGAGGAAATAGAGTTTTTGTTTGAAGAAAGTTTAGATTTTTTGTGGTTTAATCTTATTCCAATGACTTTGATATTTATATTTGAGGATCCTAAGTCTCTTATATACATGTTAAGCCTTTTACGCAAGAGGATATACAGTTAGGCCAAAGGATTGATGTTCTTGGCTAAATCCATATTTTGGTTCATTTTTAACAATGTGATTAGCTTGGATATGTTTTAGGACACCTTTCTAAACCATGTGATGCTTTGGTTTGATAAAAAATAGTTAAGAAACAAAATTCTATTTTTGAACTTAGTAGAAAAACCGAAAACTCCAAATATTGTTTTAGTGATTTTGATAACTTTTGCTGATGATTCAAAACATGGTTATTCTTAAGAATATGTTATGAGTATATTAGAATAAAATTTTGATTTAATAATGAGTTTTGAAATTTCAAGAAATTGGAACAAAAATCAATGGATTGCCTATGCATGTTTCAGCCCCTATGAGATTTTTAATAGTTGTATTTTCTTTTAAATTTTTTATGACTTGATATTTGAGTTTAGGACAAAATTTACATGAGGTATGCAAATTTTGATATTTTTAGAGTTAGGATGCAAAATCCTAAGTTAGGGGTAAAATGGTAATTTAACTCTATATTAATATTTTTCCATATTTCTAATTGTTATTGATTAAGTTTCTGACTTTTAAAATCACTACTTACCGCTCCTTGTGCTCATGCTTGANCTGTAGCCGTGGGTCGCAAAATACCCACTTTTGAACGGGGACAAACCAAGACACCAAATTGATAGGGAATGGTCTAGGGATGTTTATGAAGCTAGTGGAAGTGAGTTTTGGCCGTGGGTGGCGGTGGAAACGGCGGTGGAGGGCAAAAACGGCCAAATCGGAGTTGAGCTCGTGGGAGCTGCTCCGGCGACGGATCTAGGCCGGAAATGGGTGGGTTAGGTCGGCAAGAGGTAGGGGAAGAAGTGGTAAAGAGATGGTGGCCGGAGGTGGTGCGACGGCGCCGGAAATGGCTCAAAACCGTGCGGCTTAGATGTGTTTTTCCGGCTAAACGGCCGGCCGATTGGGGGAGATTTTCGGTGGAGTGGTTCACCGGAGGGAGGGGAAGATTTCTGGGTGGGTGTCGCGGGCTATGCCGCCGGCGAGCGACGGTTCTGGGCGGTTGAAGGTAGCGGCGACAGAGGGAAAAACAGGGTTGGGGCTGCGACTTTGAGGGGATCGTGGCGACTAACGGTGGGTCCGATGGCTCAGAAAATTGGTGGGGATGTAGTCTGGTGGGAGGGGAAGAGAATGGCGGGGGTGGTGTCGCCCCCGCTTGGGATATAAGGGAGACTTGAAGCATTAGAAAATGCAATACAAGGTTACATACCCTAGTTCATGATAGTTAATATGCAATGCATCATAATATACAACTAGTAGTATGCAATAATTGCAGCACAAAATAGGGTTACTTATAAAAATTTATGCCAGAATAAACTAAACATCACAATAATATTAATAACGATAAGTTCAAACTTAAGGATAGCATTTCCTTAATACAAAATACTTTTCAAGCTCTATGGTTGGATCAACTCTTGCATATGCTCTGAAGGATGAAGATTCAACGCTTATGAGCATCAAACTTGTAGGGACTATTCATGGACTCAAAGGCATACTAGTTTGGGTCCTAATCTTTGGGTATTTCCTCAATAGGGCCAAAGTCTTGAATCTTACTAAGTTATGCCCAATGGCCTTATGCATACTAAGTTGGACCTAATATCTTGGGTCTAATAAGTTAGGCCCAGTCTTGTGTCTAATAAGTGAGGCCTAAAATCTTATGTCTTCCAAGTTGGGCCTAAGGCCTTCATTCTTACTAAGTTAGGCTCAATGGCTTTATGTCTTATACATTGGGCCTATTTTTTAGTGTCCTCTAAGAAAGGCTTAAAACTTTATATCTCCAAAGTTGGGCCTAAAGCTTGTTAACATCTTATCCTTAGCCCATCACATCCTTAATGCATTAGGGTCTAAAGTCTTATATCCATCAAGTAGGGCTTAAAGACTTATGTCCATCAAGTAGGACCTAAAGTCTTATTGCCTCTCCTAAGCCTTTATACCCAAAAAGCTGGGGCTCTTAGTAAACACTCTTTGGGCCTTATTCAATTTTATCAAATATTTAACTCAAATTACTTAGCCCATTAATGTGGCAACCCTCCAATATTCCATGTGTCATTCCCTAAATTCTCCAAAATAATATTACTAAACCAATCAAGTTCCAAAAATTTCATTCTCCTCAAAATCAATATTGTGTTAGAATCTTCTAATAATTCTACTAAAATCAAAGTATACAGCCTTTTTGCCAACTCAAGTATCAAAAATTGTACTTATTCTCAAATAGCCCAACTCCTAATTAACTAGGATTAAGGCTACTAAGGTCAAAGCCTAAGGAACTTTTTAGGCTGAGTGTTAAAAAGTTGAAATGAAAGATAAAAGTTGAATAAAATATTATTAGAATATTATTTTTTAATATTATTATTTTTTTGAGATTTGAAAATTGTTTATTGTATTTTGTGTGAGAATTTGTGAAAGTTGTAATAATAAGATGAGATGGATTGAGATCAACTCTCAATCCAAACCGAGCCTAAACTAATTCTTTTGAATAGGGGCTATTGCTTGAAATACAACACCTGATTTCATAGCCATGAACAGCCAAAAGTTGCCATGGATGTACTTTTGGTTTTCATATTGCCAATGATGACCACATTTGAGAAGTTTTCAAATGCTTATTTTAGTAACTTAATTTTTTCTCTTTCTTCTTTTGATAACAATAGGGATACCTTATTTTGTTATTGTAAATTGAAACTTTTAATAAAGTTTAAGTTTGAAAATCATCATATAAAAATAAATGAAATGGGTTTTTTTTTTTCCAAACAAAGGTGACTTAACCCGAAATACTTTGTTACAAATTAAAAATTGAATAAAAAAATTATCAGCAAAAGCTTGGCTAAAATGTTTAACAAACTAAAAAAATGAACTCAACAAATGAAAAAATAAGTCCAAAACATGCAACAAAGGAATAAATGAGTCCAAAACATGAAAAACGAGAACTCAACACAGCAAACTAGTTAAATGGAATACAAACCCTAGTAGTCAAGGAAGAATATGCTCAAGGAGAAAAAGGAAACGGAAGAAAAAAGCACTTCATAGTTAAAAAGGAAAGCAAAACCTAATAGTCAAACTTCTCAACAAGCAAATCTCGAAATGAATAGGGGAAGAAAGTGTGTGTGTGTGTGTGTGTGTGTGTGTGTGTGTGTGAGAGAGAGAGAGAGAGAGAGAGAGAGAGTCACCAGCTAGTCATGGTGGGGATGGAGTAGCAAATTCTTACTCGTTGCAAATAAGATGATGGAAATGAGAAAAATGGTTTTTTGCTGCCACAAAAATCCAAAGTTCTTGTAGTAACTGTTGGGGATAATGTTGAGTGGTGGGTCCCACTCATTAGGGCTGTTGTTGGTTGTGAGAATTAAATGATGTAACCTCCTATACAAGTGAAAGAAATGAACCAAAATAAACACCTTTCTGACTAAAAAATAATTTTAAGTGTTATTCTTGTAGAGTTGAGCAACTTCCTCCCTTAAGCAAGCACGTGGCTTGGTCATGTTGAGTGACATCCATACAAGTTAGGAGTCAACCAATTTGCAGATCTTATGAACAAAGAATTCAAAGCCACAAGACATTGATTCATTGGGCATGAGTGCTCAACAAAGACATCATTCAAATATGAAAATGTGACCTTATTACCTTCTACAATGGACTAGAGAAAAAAAAGAGTTGTAACATCAACCAAAGGCCAAGGGAAATGTGGTAAGTTTCCAATTTTGAAATTAGTTATATTTACTAAGATTGACAACTCTTTATGATGATGAAATGTAGGATGTTTCTGGTTATTTTTAGTAGCCATGGAAGGAATTACTTAATTAACAATTGGTCAATTAATCTCTTGACCTAAGTAAGAGCATATAGATTACGACATTAAAGGAGTTGACCACAATTGTGGTGGGGGTTTGATGGACAATACCTTCCAATTTATCCAACACAATCAAGAGCTCACTACAGAGCAACTATCTATACAAGGGTGTTGATAGAACCTACAACATAAAGGAAGAAGCAACTCCTAATTCCCAAACACAGTATTGCAAACCCACTATCTATACAAGGGTGTTGATAGAACCTACAACATAAAGGAAGAAGCAACTCCTAATTCCCAAACACAGTATTGCAAACCCTAGTGTTCTTACATAAAAAATGTCAGGGACCTTAGAAGAGAGAGAATGGGAAGAAGAGAACAAACAAAGATTTGAGGAAGAAGAAGTCATTGAAGTTGTTTAGTTGGAAGTGAAGAACTTTAAACGTTGTTGTTCTAAGTTGTAAGGGATGCTACGTTTTGGGGGGTTAATTGATACGTTGCATTTTACTTTGGTGTTAGGTGTTGTGCATGTAATAATATGTTGCATTTTAGTCAAATAAAACACAACATTTAGCTACTATGAGCTTATGTTTGTTTATTTTAGTGTTAAGTTAGGGAGGTCAGAAGAGTATTAAGGGGAGAGGAAGAGAAAAGTTTTATCACCTTTGAACTTGAGAGTTTTCTGGGACATACCTGGAGGTGGAATTGCCTCGAATAATCTGATGGGTCCCAAGGTGGATCAAGTCTTAGAGATCTTTTACAAGTTCCAGATGGGGCAATCATAAGATCGAAAGCTAGGAAGATTAAGGAAGCTATGCAAGGATGGATGAAATCCACTTGGGACGTGTCTAGTAGTAAGAGCCCAACATTCAAGATGGGCTTAAAGGAAGAAAATACAGTTTCATTCATATGATACAACAAGTTATGGAAGATATGACTTGGTCCTGTTGTTATTGAGGCCTTGGACTTATTTATTTCATTAAAAGATCATATTTTATTACGTTAAAATAATTGGGTTTATTATGAAAAGGACTTAAGGGCATGTTCACAGAAAATTATTATTTTTGTTGAACTAGGGTTTCAAGGAGTTACTGTAGTGCGGCACTGTTCATTAACTGTAGCGCCACACTGTTCAATCAGGGGTATTTTTGTAAAGGGTTGGTTTTATTTTAGCCTAGGGTTTTGTGAGGGTTTTGTGAAAGAACTATAAAGAACTGAAAGGACTTAATGGACCAAATGTTTAATGTATGAAAACACGTAATGGCCCTGACTGAATGAACAGAAAGGAAACTGAAGGACTAGACTAGGCAGATTGCAATGTCGAGTAAGTGGTACTGGTAATGCACCCAGTACTGCACCTTAACAGAATGGATTCTTAACCCGTGGCCACAGGCGGAATTAGGTCCAAAAGACTGGTAACCCTCCACATACGGGGCGTAACAGTGTGCAACGGCCAATGAAAGCAATAAGAAAGGATGTATGCATGTTAAGAAAAGATGTATGCATGATAGGACTCTTTAAGAAATGAAGGTAGCGAGGCATGGGGAACTGTTTTACGAGAAGAATACCCTTTTTAAGGAAAAACTCCACCTCGCAATGTTTTAAAATGAATTGAATGTCTATGTATGATATGTATGGAGTGATAAATGCATGACCGAAAACCTATGTCATTATATTTTAACTGTGTGAAATAATGCTTATGAGTCATCGACTCATTTTAATTTTTATGTGTGTCCTCCCTGGGACAAGATGAGCATGACGCGTCAGGGCGGACACCGCCCAAGGTAACCTTTAAATTAAGAAACATGTTTTATTTATAACATTGAGTATTTTGTATCCTGGCATGGAAGGAAAAGAAATTTAAAAATGCATTTGCACTGTTACATTGCTGTCCGCCCATCGTTTGCCGCGCGTCGAACCTTCTAAAAATCATATATAGCGCTGTAAGTATTTTTCAAAATCTACTTTTAGATTTAAATATATTTTGCTCTTACAATAATTTATTTGGTTGGTTTGTTGATTCTGGACTGAGTCCGAGGAATTCGGGGGTCGGGTGGATGGAGGACGGAGTTGCTTGATTCGTTGATTTATGCTTGGTTGGTTGTGTCATGCATTGAGATTGCATTTACACTGTACATGCATGTGCATTTTATTTAAATTGAGAAAATCCTGTTTTATTGGCGTAAATGGATTTTCGGGTGCGTGCGTATCACGAGCCAAGCCGGGATGGGTTGTTATCTCGGTGGAGCTCCTCTGGTCAATCGGGAGTGGATAATACTTAGTGACATCCCCTGGGTTGTCGCTGGGCGACTACCGGATCGTACGATACGGTAACGCTGTCGTGTCGACTCCGTGGCGGGGGCTAGAGAATGGCCTGGCCAGGTACGCGTTGGGCGCGAGTCTGGGCATCACTCGTGTAGGTGTCATACGCGTAGTCGTTACCTGCGGTGTGGCACAGAGCCAGAGTGTGCGGATGATCCCTAGGGGAGATCATGGTGCATGCATAATCGGATTGGTTTTTATGGTTTTCGGATACGGGCCATTTTCTGGGAAAATGGCGAGGATGTGTTGAGGACTTGTGATCCATTTTCTGGGAAAATGGTGGTTTGGGCCATTATCTGGGATAATGGCGATGCTTGGTTTTAAACGATATGTTTTGCGCCGTTATCGGGGATAATGGCAAGATTTTGTTTAAAGGATATGTTTTTGGGCCAAATGGGTTTTTGGCGTGCGTGGAAAATATGGTTTATGAGTTTTGTGCATTGGCATTTATTCATGCATATTGTTTGAGTTTAATATGCTTTTTATCTAGTGGTGTTTGGATTTTACTTACCTGCGGCACCATTTTTGGTACCGTAGATTTTGGTGCAGAGTTCGAGGAGGAGGAGGAGGCTGAGCCCGAGGATGCGGCTCCGCCGGAGATCTGAGTTGAAGTTAATGTATTGGTTTTGGATTTTGAAACAATATTTGTGACTTGTAATATTTTATTATGTATCTTTGAACCGCGTTGTATTTTATTTAAGAAAAATTCTGGTACTTAGTTTTATGTCTTTGCTATCTGCTGCGTATTTCTTCGTGCACATGTGTCGCTTGCACACACTTGGCACTCGTCGTTAGGGCGGTGACCCATGTTGTCACCATTCGGAAGTCTCAATTTCCCCGTGTTTGTACGTGGGGATTTGGGGGCGTCACAATCAAAGCCTTTAGAGTAAGATCAAAACACGAAATATTCAAACTTTCTCCAAATAAAAACTATTTTGCCACTTCCAGTTTTCAAGTTTCTAGATCTAAGCAAATCTATCATCAAAAGCTTTAGTCATGCAACAAAACCTCAATGAACACTCTTAAACACTTGCTAAAACCACTCCATAAAATTTTCGGACCAAGATATGTCCATTAGCTTGGTCAAAAACTCCAAAAGATAACATACTCTCCAGATTCACGCCCAGAATGACCTTTCCATGGTCAAAAATACTTTTGACCATCCAAATGACCATGGAATGATACAAATAATATATCTACGGAAACTAGAGTCAAATAGAAACAAGTTTTATGCAAGATTCATTGTCTGAAAATGCTTAAAAAGCTCTACGCAAAACGACCCAGAAATCTGCCTGAGAGAGCTCTTTTGGGTTTCTCTCTAAGAACGTTGTGAAGAAGTGATGAAAGGGAAGTAAGTGTGACTTGCAAAAATCAAAACTTCTGTAGGGGTAAGATATGGACCTGAATGACCATTGATTGGAGGTAGATATGTGACATAAAGTGGAGAATAGAGAGGGGAAAGGACAGCCTGCAGAAGCTGTGAGTTATGGAGGTTGATGGGGTGGGTTTCTCCATCTCATCAAGGCACTATTGGGAGCAGTCAAGGGCAGTGAATGGTCTGCCATGTGGGGGAGGAAACTTCTCCAAGAAGCCTTGCCAAGGTGGCCAAATTCGTGGGTTTTGGTGGGCCCCAACCAAGTGGGCTTCAATTTGGCGTTTAAAGAGGGTTTGGTTAGGGTTTGAGATGCTATCAAGCTCAAATCCAATTTTTCTTGGCCCAATCAAATTTCCAAGGTTTAAAAGGTTGGATAATAATGTCATAACAAGAATTTGAGAAATTAATAGCATGTGGAAGTGATTTAATCAAGTGATTAAACACAATGCTAGAAATTGGATCGAAAAGCGTTTGAATGCCAATTTAGGGTTTGGGGAAACCATTTAGGGTTTCGGTTTTAACCAAGCTTTTGGGGTTTCAATTCGATTCCAACCATTTAGGGTTTCACTAGGGTTGAAACCCTCTTTGATTTGGCTCAATTTGGTTGATCAGATGAAAAATGTTTTACTTAGGTGGCATGATCTTACACCATGATTTCCTTCACAAATCCATCTAATGATTCCTCTTTATGCCAAGTATCTAATACTATTCATTATGTGTGGCTAAGATCTTGCCAGGTGTCCAAATAAAACTTCCCTAAGCTAATTTGGACATTCCACACTGTGATTTTGAAAACACTGCATTTAGTACGCGTATCGAGGTTACTATTCACTCCAAAAAAATGCACAATAAACTTAGTACTGAAAAATCCTAAATATTCATATTAACCTACATTGAAAACCGTTTTCCAAAACTCAACCCCGAAGTGCCCCTATAAATAAATTCACAGTTTCGAACAGTCGTTTCGTCTAAAATTATGAAAAATGAGTTATTGGGCCATAAAATCCTAAATATTCTATTGAGTCTAGTGGCGTAAACTTTAACGTAATCTGGCACTTCTAACTATCTCAAACAATTAAAATCGCATTTCTAGCACCATAGCGAGTGATAACACTGACTATGTTGACAGGCTAAAACCTTTGCGATTAGCCGATTCGTGAAAACTTACGGAGTTTTCACGAAGTTCCTCAAGTCTATAGAAATTCTACCATTGAATTTCTAGCGGGCTGTTACAAAGGTGGCCAAATTCGTGAGCCTTGGTGGGCCCCAACCAAGTGGGCTTCAATTTGGGATTTAAATGGGGTTTGGTTAGGGTTTGAGATGCTATCAAGTTCAAATCCAATTTTTCTTGACCCAATCAAATTTCCAAGGTTTAAAAGGTTGGATAATATGTCAAAAAAGAATTTGAGAAATTAATAGCATGTGAAAGTGATTTAATTAAGTGATTAAACACAATGTTAGAAATTGGATCAAAAAAGGGTTTGAAAGCCAACTTTTAGGGTTTTTTACTTATTACCTCATCCTAGCACTTAGGGTTTTGATTGGCATGAATAACTTGACATGGTTGTTCTTGAAATACACAACTTGTATTTAAGATAAAACGTGATATGAATACGAAAACACAAAAGCCCTGATGTAGCATAACGTGACATGAACATAAATCAAAAGATGTGACATATTTGAAACAAAAAAATTTCATAACATGACATAACATGTAACATACAATATTTCATATCATGGAATAAATGTAGTAGGCAACATTTCATGACATGGCATATGTGTAACAAATGGCGTATTGTAACATGACATACTTGCAACATATAACAATGCATGATAGAATATATTCTGCAACAAATAAATATTTCGTGGCACAATAAATATGTGTAAATATGAACATGTAATGACATGGTATGGCATGATATATATGACAACATATATACATAAACTATAGTTTCTTTACACATCACAATATATACACAGTAAACTGATAGTAAGTTAAAAACTAACTTACCTTGATCTTCACGTTTCTATGAAAAACTCAAGCATGAGCACAAGGAGCGGTAAGTAGTGATTTTAAAAGTCAGAAACTTAATCAATAACAATTAGAAATATGGAAAAATATTAATATAGAGTTAAATTACCATTTTACCCCTAACTTAGGATTTTGCATCCTAACTCTAAAAATATCAAAATTTGCATACCTCATGTAAATTTTGTCCTAAACTCAAATATCAAGTCATAAAAAATTTAAAAGAAAATACAACTATTAAAAATCTCATAGGGGCTGAAACATGCATAGGCAATCCCTTGATTTTTGTTCCAATTTCTTGAAATTTCAAAACTCATAATTAAACTGAAATTTTATTCTAATATACTCATAACATATTCTTAAGAATAACCATGTTTTGAATTATCAGCAAAAGTTATCAAAATCACTAAAACAATATTTGGAGTTTCTGGTTTTTCTACTAAGTTCAAAAATAGAATTTTGTTTCTTTACTATTTTTTATCAAACCAAAGCATCACAGGGTTTAGAAAGGTGTCCTAAAACATATCCAAGCTTTAGGGTAATTTTGGATAGTGAGATGAGAATTTTTTATTTTAGATGAAAGTTTAAAATATTATTTTTTAATATTGTTATTGTGTTGAGATTTGAAAAAAATTGAATTGTTTATTATATTTTGTATGAAATTTTAATTTTTTTTTAATAATTAGATGAGATGAGATGAGAATTTTGTGTCTCATTCCACTTGCCAAACTTGCCCAAAATCACATTGTTAAAAATGAACCAAAATATGGATTTAGCCAAGAACATCAATCCTTTGGCCTAACTGTATATCCTCTTGCGTAAAAGGCTTAACATGTATATAAGAGACTTAGGACCCTCAAATATAAATATCAAAGTCATTGGAATAAGATTAAACCACAAAAAATCTAAACTTTCTTCAAACAAAAACTCTATTTCCTCTTCCAGTTTCTAAATTTATAGATCTATGAAACTCTTTCATTAAAAGCTTTAATCATTAAAACAAAACTTCAAAATATAATCATATGCATATGTTAACAATACTCCATAAAAATTTCAGGCTAAGATCTATCCATTGTCAAAAACTCTAAAATATAACACACTCTCCAGTTTATTGCTCAGAATGACCTATCAAATGACCTTCAAATAGATTTAATAAGATACCCACGTAAATTAGCCTAAGCAAAGAACAACTTGCATGAAGAAAACTTTGTGAGAAAATATTTACAAAATCTTTGAAATGGGCATGCAAAACAACTCAGAAAAACTATCTCAAAGAGTCTTTTGTTTTCTTTCTAAGAAAAGTGGGAAAAAGAGATGTGATGAGTATGAAATGGGATGGAAGGCTTCTTGCACAAGTGAGGTAAAATGATAAGGTTGAGAGTGAGCATGAGTGTTGGTCTTACCAACCCAAATACATATACAAAAATTAGCCCAAGATATTTCTCTTTAAGTGCCTTGTAGAATGAGAACAGTGAGGTGGCTTCTAGCTCTTCACTTCAAGTACACTCTAGGGCCTTTTTGAGTAGATTTGGTCAGCCATGTGGGGGTGTAATGTTTAGCCAATAAGTAATGCCAAGGTGGCCACATTCATGGGCCTTAATAGGCCCTTAACCGAATGGGCCTTAATTTGGAGTTTTAAGAGGGTTTGGGTTGCTATCAAGTCCAAATCTAATTTTTCTTAACCCAATCAAATATCCAAGATTAAAAATGTTGGATAATGATGTCATAATATAAATTTTAAGGATTAATAGCTTGTGAAAGTGATTTAATCAAGTAATTAAATACAATGCTAGAAACCGATTAAGTTAGGGTTTAGAGGTTAACTTTAAAGTTTTGGTTTCAACTATACTTTTGGATTTTCAGTTGGATTCTAACCATATAGGATTTTACTAGGGTGTAAATCCTCTTTGGTTTGGCACAATTTGATTAGGCAGATGGAATAAGGTTTTGCTTAGGTGACATGATCTCACACATTGATTCCTTCAAAATCCATCAAATGGTTCGTTTTGGTGCCAAGTGTCTAATACTATTCACCAGGTGGGGCTAAGATCTTACCAAATATCTAAATATAACTTCTCTAACCTAATTTGGACATTCTACACTGTGATTTTTAAAATACTGTATTTGGTGCGCTTGTCAATGTTACTATTCACTCAAAAAAGTGAACAATAAACTTTGTACTATAAACTCTTAAATATTCATACAAATGTAAAAGTGAAATTCATTTACCAAAATTGAACCCCGAAGTGCCCCTAAAAATATAAACACAATTTCAAATAAACGTTTCGTCCTAAAATATGAAAATTGACTTATTGTGCCATACAATTCTAAATATTCAATTGAATCTAATGGTGCAAACCATAATGCATTCTAACACTTCTAATTACCTCAAATAATTAAATCTCACTTTTTGGCACCATAATGAGTGATAACACTAACTATATTGACAGACTAAAATGTATGCAATTGGTCGATTCATGAAAACTTACGGTGTTTTCACGAGATTCCTAAAGCCTATAAAAATTCCACCACTGAATTTCTAGCATGCTATTACAACCTCCCCTCCTAGAAAAAAGATTTCATCCCCGAAATCAATGCAAGTAATAAACAACAAGTTAAGGAAGAGATGTTGCTCACCAATCTACTGTCCATCACTGGACACATTGTCATTGGTTGGATTTGGTGGTGGTGCATCTATGTCCATCAGCATGGCCTGCTGTAGTAAGTAGTAGAATGCATTGTCCTATGAATCATATACTATATTGCTGTAGTAATTTGGGTCGGGAAGCTGCATGACCTATTTATCGTTGCTTTTTGGTTCCTGACCCTTAACCAGCACACTTCCACGGTGAGTTGATGATATGGATGAGCCTAACGTCGTGGGCTTTGCATTGGTGGTTGTAGCATGCTCTTCTATTGCTCTACTGGACTCTACTTGGTCCTGTGACATCCTAGCTTTGAAGCTATCCCTATCTAACCATGTAGTTGGGTGAAAAGGTGGGTAACGCTCCTTGTGAGGTAAAGCTCTCCTCTCATAACCCACTCCCTTACTATCGATATCTAAGATGTGTGTACGGTGATGCTTTAAGCGTTCCATCTCTTGCCAATATGTAGCTAATTCCTTATTAAGCTAAGTAAGTCATATCCTACGACGTTCCTCTCACATCTCATGCAACTAATGCCTAACACACTCGCTATGTGTGAAGGGTAGATTTTAGAGTGGTCTTGCGTTGTCGTGCCATGGAACTGCAAAAGAATACAATTAAGATGAAGAAATAATCTACAACATATACACTAAAGAATGGTCTACAAACTTTTGAAATGGACACATATACTTGATTGATATCCAAACAATGAAGTACAACATCTGGTCTAGTTATTCCCGTGCAAGTGAACAACAAAATATTGGCTAAGCCAAAACCAAAACAACTCAACAAGACTGAATTTAGGTGTCAAATAACTGAGGGTACTTGGCCTCCATATTGACTTCCTTCTCCCAAGTCGCCTCTTGAACATTATGATTTTGCCAAAGCACTTTGACCAATGGAATCTTATGATTTCGTAACTCTTTATCCTTCCAATCAATGATCTACATCGGCTTCTCCTCATAGGTTAGGTTGGACTGCAAAGGTATACTATCGGGATCCACCACTACTGGTGTCTAATTCCCAAAACTGTTATTCAAAGAGGACATATAGAAAACATTGTGAATTCCTTGGAACTCAGTTGGCAACTCCAAATGATCGCAATTGCTCCCACTTTCTCCACTATCTCATAAGGTCCCTCGTATCTTGGACTTAACTTGCCTTCACTCCAAAATGGCTTACTCCTCTCATAGGAGATATTGTTACATAAACCCAATCTCAAACTTTAAAAAATCTATACTCCTCCTTCGATTATGAGCATAACCCTTCTGTCGACTCTATGCTGTTTTCATCATTTCTCTAATCAGGTGGACTTGGTCTTTTATCTCTTGCAAGACTTCTGGTCCAACCAGTTTACTTTCCCTTACTTTGTCCCAATAAGACAGCGATCTACACTTCCTACCATGCAAGGCTTCAAATGGTACCATTTGAATGGTGGCCTAGAAACTACTGTTGTAAGCAAACTCTACCAGAGGTAGTTGATTCTCTCTATTCCCTTCATGATCCAAAACACAGGCTCTTAGCATATCTTCCAAAATTTGAATCTTCCTTTTGACTTCTCAATTTTACTAACGACTTTTGCAAGTTTACTGTCTTTTTCTAACGGTCTTTCAGTTCTTCCCAATCCAATAGAATGAACTCTTGAATTACAGTCAGCACAACTTCTTGACTATGATTCCTTATCAATAGTTTCCTCATACTGCATAAAGGGGAACTTACTTTTGACAACAGAACAAATGAAATTTCCAATTTGCTCTTGTAACTCAAAGCATCAGCTACCATGTAGGCCTTTCCGGGGTGGAACTTGATGTTGCAGTAGTAGTCGCTGATTAATTCCAACCATCTTCTTTGTCTCAAATTAAGTTTCTTTTGCTCAAACAGATACTTGAGGTTTTTGTGATATGTGAAGACTTCACACTTCTCACTATACAAGTAGTGTCTCCAAATCTTAAGAGTAAAAACTACTACATCTAGTTCCAAATCGTGAGTAGGACAATTCTGCTCATAATCTTTTAGTTGATGTGAAGCATAAGCAACTACTTTCCCTTCTTGCATTAGCACACATCCGAGTCCTACTTTAGATACATCGCTATATACATTACAAAAGGCTTAAGAGGCTCTAGCAATGTAAGTATCAGTGTGGTCATAAGTCTTTTCTTCAACTCAAGAAAACTTGTTTCATGCTTATCGCTCCAAACAAACTTTACGTTCTTCTTAGTCAAGGCAGTGAGTGGTCCAGATAAACTGTAGAATCCTTCAACAAACCTCCTATAGTAACCAGCCAGTCCTAAGAAACTTCGAATTTCATGCACATTGGTCGGTCTCTGCTAGTTCATTATGGCTTCAATCTTGCTCGGGTCCAATATTGCTACTCCTCCACTAGAGATCATGTGACCTAAAAACTTCACTTCCTCAAGCCAAAACCCGCACTTACTAAGTTTGGCATAAAACTCGAACTTACTTAGATGATTTATGTGTTCTTACTCGCTCTTCAAGTAGATTAGGATGTCATCGATGAATACACCAATAAAACTATGTCTATGGTCTGAATATTCTATTAATCATATCCATGAATGTGGCTGAGCATTGGTTAACCCAAAAGACATCACCAAAAACTCGAAGTGGTCGTACCTTGTCCTAAAGGCAGTTCTCGGCACATCTTGTTCCTTGACTTTCAGCTGATGACGTCCAGATCTTAGGTCAATCTTCGAAAACACTACTGCTCCTTGCAGTTGATCCAACAAATCATCGATCCTGAGTATCAGATACTTGTTCTTAATCATCACCTTGTTCAATTCTTCATAGACTATGCACATCCTCATAGATCCATCTTTCTTTTTCATGAATAGCACAGGTGCTCCCCATGGCAAAGAATTGGAGCGGATAAAATCCTTATCCAAAAGTTCCTCCAACTACACCTTAAGCTCCTTCAATTCAGTAGGGTTATACGATATGGCACCTTATGAGTCGAAGCTGTTGCCAGTTCCAACTCTGTTTCAAACTCCTATCTAACCAGTGGTAAACTAGGTAACTAGTCAAGGAAAACTTTGGAAAATTCTTCAACCACGGGTATCCCACGAACTCCTTCACTGTCGACTATCTTCTTTATAGTCATCAATAGAATAGTTAAGGCTCCATCCTAGATACACTTCCTGGCTTGCAAAGCCAAAATCACTAGCATGGTGGTGTTAACTGATGCTCCAGCATAACTCATCCTGTCTTCACTTGGGGGTTCAAACACAACTTCTCATTTTTGATAGTCTATTTAGCATAGTGCTTGAATAGCCAGTCTATCTCCAATATTAGGTCAAACTCCATCTGACCAAATACTAGTAAGTTAGCCTTCAACATCCTTCCCTTGAGCTCTACAAGAAAATCCTTAACTAAATGGGTACAAGCTACTATATTCTCCTCAATAATTAACACTACAACCCATCGTGGTAATAGCTCAGTTTGCAAACTACAAATATGTGCAAACGCTGTAGACACAAAAGATTGCGACGCGCCCGAATCAAATAGCGTGCAAGCAGTGAACCTTAATAGGTTGACATTTCTAACTTCAATATAATACTAATTCTAATAACATTCATGCTAACTACTGAGGCATAAACACTATAAGGAAAATAGCAGTGATGACGCCAGCTTCAGCAGTGTTTGGTGCGTTAGCATCGATATCACCTAGTGTTACAGCATACACGGGTGTTGGAATGTGAGGCCTTGGCTTGTGATCACTGGCTCCGCTACCTTGCCTAGTGTTGGGACAATCTCTGATCAAATGTCCTTGTTTCCCGCATTGGTAACAGACTCCATAACTATTGCGACATTCTAGGATGACGCTTTCCACACTTAAGGCATGGCGGATAAATAGATGGCATCTGCCTTCCTGTCACTATTCTCTTGCCTTTTGTTGGTCTAGAAAAGACCTCTTCTTCTTAGCACTACCGCTTGCAGCAAATGGCATGGCCCTCTTTCGTTCGGTAAAGTTCTAGATTGGCAAGCCCCTCTGCTCAGCCTCTTTTATCGCAGCCACATTTACCAACTCTTGGTAATTCTCTATTCTAAGGCAAGCTACTTGACTATGAATAGGCTGAAGTCCTGCTTGAAATTTTTGCGCTTGCATCCTTTGATTAGAAATCAAATGTGGTGCAAACCTTCCTAACGCCATAAACTTAGTGGCGTATTGCTCTACAGTCGAACTACCTTGGGTTAAAGAAGCAAACTCACGCGCCTTCAGTTGTTTGACAGAATTTGGGAAGAATCTATTGTTGAACTCTTCCTTGAATCTCTCCCATGTCAGTGCAGCGCGACTTCCTAGTTCTCTAACTAGAAGCTGCCTACGTGTATCTCATCATATTACAGCTTCTCCTTGGAATAGGTATCCAGCGTATAGAACCTTCAGGTCCTTAGTACATCCACAAATCTCATATGTCCTTTAGAGATCTATAATCCATTTCTCAGCTCTTAGAGACCTTTCATTCACAAAAAAATTAGGCTAATGGTGGATCAAGAACTTCTCATCGAGTCTGGGTATGTGCACTTGCTACTATTGCTATTGTTTAAGCACATCAGTCAGCAGACATATAGCTTCAGTACATCCTCCATCCATCGAGGGATTCTAATTCTCCTGATTAGTGTCTCCCTCAGGATTTTGAGGTATCGTATCATAAGTCATACGTCACTTCTTAAAACACACAAGTACACGTATTAAAACCCCGTACTACCTCTCATACTTCAAGAAATTCAAGCCTAATGAAGACTAAAATTTTAATCCTAATATTTGGTGCATTTCATAAGGACATGCGAATTTATAACCCAGAGACATATTGCTTTGATACGACCCTATGATGCCCCCAAATTTCGCTTGGGATCGGATGAACATTTAAAGCATCGAGACATGCAACACAAGATTATCTGCCCCCGTTCATGACATATAGGATTCAATATTCCTAACATACATTTAGCGTTATGCAATATTCATAGCAGATATTTTTTTCTTGAGCAATAGTATGCACTAAATCGAAAATATCCTAAATACTGAAAACATACTTCATACATAATGACATACTAAACAATCGAGATGACAACACTAGTCTGGATGTGATCATAAGTGTGCTGAAAATTCAACTCCATAAGTACAAGTAGGAAACTAAGGTAACTACTATACTATCATCAACGTAGTAAGGTCACCTAGTCAACCATTTCTAGTTGGTCGATTCTCGATTCTCCTTTAGATTCTAAGATAAGATCTACCATTCGGAGGGGAGTGGTAGTTAAGATTACGATGGTGAGATTTTGTTTCAAATTTTAGAAAGTTAATAGAAAACCTCTGCACAAGTTAATAATGCATGCATGACAGTAAAAGTATGAATGCATAATCAAATTCATAAATAAGCATAGCATAACTTGACATATAACAATGCATAACTGACGTAATTTGAATTGAAACATGAACTGAACTTGACTTGACATTACATGAACTTAATTAAAGACTTGACTTGACATTACAGGAACTTGATCTGAGACTTGACTTGACATGAACGTGAATATAACACAACATGAACGTGAACTTGAACATAACATGAACTTGGAATCTTGTTCATTAACTTAATAAACATGACCATATGGGTGCTATATAGGTCCCCTTGAGCCATGTGTCCTTGCCAATCATTGCATTACAACACAGGTATCTACATCAGCTATGAGTGTGTTAACACATGAGCCACAATTGCTATGGAATACATGTATTCTATGTGTCATAATTGTTGTGTCTCACGTAGTGTATATGCCACAATTGCTATGGAACACATACTTCACGTGCCACAATTGTTGTGGACCACACTAAGTGTTTGTGCCACAATTGTTGTGGACACGTGAAATGAAATTGGCTCTATCAGCGTTAAAGCCTAGTGTGCTCCAGAGACTAGTTACTTAGACCCTATTCGTAACCTATTGACCTTACTTCATCAACCCAGAGAATTTCACACTAATTTAGACACTCCAGCGTGAATAAAAGAGTTCAAGTTCCACTAGAATATTACCTCATTCTAGCATTTCGGGTTGTAATTGACATGAATAACTTGACATGACTATTCTCGAAATACAAATACTATATTCGAGATGAAAGGTGACATGAATACGAAAGGACAAAAGCCCTAACACAGCATAACCTGACATGAACGTAAGTTGAAAGACATGACATACTTGAGATAGAATTCGAAGTATGACATAACATGTAACATACAACATTTCATAACATGGCAGAAATGTAGCAGACAACATTTCATGACATGGCATATGTGTAACAAATGGCATAACATAACATGACATACTTGCAACATATAACAATGCGTGATAGAATATGTTGTGTAACAGATAAATATTTCATGACAGAATAAATCATGTGTAACAGATAAGCATATAATAATGTGAGATGACGTGGCATATATGACATCATACATACATACATAAATAGTAGTTTCTTTACACATGACATATATACAATAAATTGATAGTAAGTTAAAAACTAACTTACTTCTATCTTCACATTTCTATGAATGGGCTGTAATGGACCTTAACTGAATGTGCCTCAATTTGGGATTTTAAGAGGGTTTGGGTTGTTATCAAACCCAAAACCAATTTCACTTGGCTCAATCAAATATCCAGGGTTAAAAAGGTTGGATAATGATATCATAAGTTAACTTTTAAGGATTAATAGCATGTGAAAGTGATTTAATCAAGTGATTAAACACAATGCTAAAAACCGATTCACATAGGGTTTGGATAAAACCATTTAGGATTTCAGTTTCACCCATACTTTTGAGTTTTCAGTTGGATTCTAACCATTTAGGGTTTACAAGGGTGAAAATTCTCTTTGGTTTGGCACAATTTGATTGGTCAAATGGGATAGAGTTTTGCTTAGTTGTCAATCTCACACCATGATTCCTTCAAAATCCATCAAATGGTTCATCTTGGTGTCAAGTGTCTAATACTATTCACCATGTATGGCTAAGATCTTTCCAAATGTCCAAATAAAAGTTCTCTAACCTAATTTAGACATTCCACAATGTGATTTTGATAACACTGCACTTGGTGCCCTTATTAAGGTTACTATTCACTCTAGAAAAGTAAACAATAAATTTTATATGGTAAAATTCTAAATATTTATACAAACCTAACAGTGAAGTTCGTTTACCAAAATTCAATCCCAAATTATCCCTAAAAATAAAAATACAATTTCAAACAAGTGTTTCGTCCAAAAATATGAAAATTGACTTATTACGTCATAAAATCTTAAACATTCAACTGATTCTAATGGCACAGACTATAACATATTCTGATACTACAAACTATCTCAAATATTAAAATCACAATTTTGGCACGATTGTGAGTGATGATAATACTGACTTTGTTGACAGACTAACACCTATGTAATTGGTCGGTTCATGAAAACTTACGGGATTTTTACGAGGTTTTTAAAGTCTATAAAAATTTTACCATTAAATTTCTAACGGGTTGTTTCAGACTAAGTGGTTGTTGATGGGCAAATGTGGTAGAATAGTTCCTATCACAATTCTACAAAAATCTCACCTTTTGAAGCCTTATGTGACTAGCCTCCCTCAAAGCTCACATCTTACATACTAGCGAGTACTACAACTAATGATTCTCTAGATTTCCTATTACAAACTAGGGAACAGATCAAGGAGCTATTGAAGGAAAACCTAAATTTTACCCAGTAACACATGAAAATATATGTTGATAAACAAATAATTGAAAGGGATTTCAAGGTTGGAGATTGGGTTTACCTCCATCTTCAATCATATCAGTAGAAGTCTATAGCACCCTATCACAACCTCAAGCTGTCACCGATGTTTTATGGACTGTTCTAAGTAGTTCAGAAACTGGGTAAAGTCACCTACCGCCTTAATTTGTTGCAAACCTTTTGAATCCACCCTGTTTTCCACATTTCTTGCCTCAAGAGGAAACTTGGAGAATAGATTCGATTGACCCCTTCTCTGTCGCCAATCAATGGGGGAAGTTTAGCCCAAGCCTGAGTCCATTTTCGATCATTGTGTCGGCCCAAATCAGTTTACTATTATTTAGAAGTTATATGTAATTTGCTTTTATTTCCTTTATTTTTATTTTATGTTATTTTTTGCCATGTAAGCATAAGTGACAAAAGTGGTTTGTTAGTCACTAGGACTATTCATCCCAACTGAGTTTTTAGTCGTTTAGATCTCTTCTCTATGGGGGGAGGTTTCTTTCGTATCAAGAGTGTGTTGGGGAAGACAAAACCCTAGCCATCGTCATCGGTGACTAGGTGAGGCTGTCATTTGGTTAGACCTGCTCTTTTCTTTCTGGGTTTTAATTTTTTGCCCAAATCTATAACTTGACATGGGTGATAAGCCCAGATCTAAAGGCTGTTGTTTGTATTTTTTAGGATTTGGGTGAGGCACCAAATGCCGACCACAATTCCCAAATCACCGTCACTTTCGTTAGCAGGGTTGAAGAGGTCTTCAACGCGACACAATAGATATATAACTGGTGTTATTTTGATGACTCAATGTATACTTAAAACTAATTAAAAAATGGAAAATGTAACATTGCAGATTACTTTCCTTTGAAGTTCTAATCCTCTTGGGGTCTATAGTAACTAAGGACATGGGATAGTTATGAAATTAGTTAATGGAGTTGCGGTGGGAGGTTTGGAAAGTGCTTAAATAGCACTAAAAGTATTTTAATAATAAATATAGAATGTTTGGATGTTTTATGTAAAAGTACTTTTTAGCTCCAAATAAGGTAGAAACTATGTTGGAGAAAAAGCATGTTTTTGATGCTTTACTAACAACGTACTTTTCATCATACCGGAAAACGTGGGCATAGGTTTGTCAAAAGACGAAATTACTAATTTCTAGTAATTAAATATTTTAACCTTTGGATTCATCAAAACTTGGCAACATTCACTCATGTTTCTCTCTCCTCCCTTTAATGGTGTTTCTAGATGCGGAGCAAATAGCTCTCTCGAAAAGTGCATGTAATCCAAATCTTCCAACCCCTTCAATAGTCTACTATTCCTTGTAGTGCATGTTAAGGAGATGCTACTGTCGGTGTTATGAAAGCATGGTAATTTCTCATTAATATTTGGTAATTTTTTTTTTCTTTTATGTTCTTTGACTAGATACATGAGTATATTCTTGTAACATTTTAAGGAGCTTCTCCTCCTTTGGTGTTTTGAAAGCACGGTAATTTCTAATCGATGTTATGTGATTTTTTTTTTTATTTCTTCTTTTAGATTTTCTAATGCAAACTTGTGTTCCAAATTGGGTCTTATCCAAAGAGAGAGAGTCTAGTGTGATTATATTGCTCTTTCACATATGTATCGTTGAAGAGATTTTTTAAAAAATATAATTACTGAAAAATCTATTAGACTATTTTTATTGTTATTTTGTTATAATATTTGATTTCTATCAAGGATATGCCCTTTTGTGTCATTTCTACTTTTAAAAGTATTTTTTTAATTCGTTTCCAAACAAATCTAATCTATTTAAAAGTGATTTAGATATACGGATCCATAATAGTAAATAACTTTTCAATAATAGAGCTTATTACGTTAAACTCTAAGCTATAAGCCTTAAACTAAAAGTAATATTATCTACCACAATCCCAAACATATAGTAATACTGGTTATGTATTTTCCCTTATGCGTCAATTGGTTAACTGATTGCCTCAGTCAGTGATGATCCTTCCGTGTCTTGCTAGTAATCCTCTCATGATGGAAGCTTTGAAATTTCTAGTGATCCATTTCTTGTATGGTATAACTGCTATTCGTTGCTCTGGTTTTAATTTGTATTTTTTTTCAATTTCTGGTTTGTTGATGGATTGAACATAATCTGACCTTTAAGTTAATTGATAGTTCACTTCTTAGCAGTTTAAGCGCACGGGTATGAAGACATGTAATTGTTTTGAGCATAATGAGGAGCTTTTTCCATAGTCTTTCTCAACTCTAGTTTTGCTTTGTGGTTTTCACTAGTTTATGACCATTTAACCAACTACTGTTAGTTGATGTTTTTGAGTTTCTCTCTCCCTAACGTCCTGAGGGTGCGAAAGGAGAATAAGGTTCTAGTCTCACTTTCATCGGTGAGGGGTTGAGTGGCTGCTCGCGAGGGTGCTGCAGCGGTGGAGAATGGAAGATCTGGAAGGCCTCTAGGAGAAGCTGAAGCTGAATGAGGATGAAAACATAGCCATTGATGTTGTCCTGAACAGATTCGAGAAGACCAGGCATCGGGGTGATTGCAGTTTAATCGGGAAGGTGTGCTCGACTCGGGTGAAGGGAAGGGAGGTGGTCCGATCAGCGATGAACAAGATCTGGAAGGTTAGTAAGCCTCCGAATTTCACTGAAATTAGTCCAAACATTTTTATCATTTCATTTTTGAATGTGGCTAATAAGAGGAGGGTGCTGGAAGGGTGCCCGTGGTTGATTGAAAACTGTTTGTTTGTTCTGAAATTGTTTGATGGAATGACACAACCAAATCATCTTAGCTTCGACCGTGAAGCTCTTTGGGTGCAAATGCACCATTTACCGTTTGCATGTATGACGAAAGAAGTGGGTATGCAGATTGGTAGTTCTATGGGGAAGGTCTTGGAAGTGGATGCGCCAGAGGAGGAAGCTAGTTGGGGGAGTTTCTTGAGGGTGAAAGTAGAAATAGATTTGGGGAAGCCGATTGCACGGGGAAGAACTATAACAGTGGAAAAACAAAGGATGTGGGTGCCATTTACTTATGAGAAACTCCCTAAAATGTGTTTTAGGTGTGGGTGTATCATTCATGGGGAGCAAGGATGTGAGGGTGTAGGAGGTAGGCGAGGTCAAGAGGGGGAGAGGGAAAGCCAGTTTGGCCCGTGGCTGAGAGCAAATGGTTTCTTCCGAAAGAGTTTTTTGGATAACTCAAAAGGTAAGGGAAATGATGGTCTTGGGATGGGAAGGGAAGAGGGAGAAAAGATTTATGAGGAAGGGGTTAATAAAGATGAGGGGATAGGAAACAGGGTGAGCTGTGAAGTAGTATCTTTAAAAGCAAAAATTGGAGGAGGAGAAGAGGATACGGGGGGTGTAGATGTTCCTGAAGTTACTGGGGAGATGGGGGTTCAAAAGGTTGGGGTAGATAGAGAAGAGGAAGTGATGGGGGAAGGGTGTGAGTTAGTTTCTTTAAAAAGTGAAAAAAACAACTCAACCGTGAGAGGAAAGTGGAAGAGGAGGGCAAGAGAGAAACAAATAGAGGTAGGTTGTGGGCTGAAACAGGCTATCAAAAAAACAAGTGCAGGCAGTGAGGTGGAGTTCATAGAAGGGAGTGGGAAAATAAAGAAGCTTAAAAATTGTGAGGAGTTAGGGGTTGGTGATGTAGTGATTGTTGAGGCAGAGTCTGTTGTTCAGCCCCACCTAACCCAATGATTCTCATAAGTTGGAACTGTCGAGGGCTTGGGAACCCTCGAACAGTTCAGGATCTTTGCTATATGGCAAAGAAAAAGAAGCCCAAAATTTTGTTTCTTATTGAAACATTACTTGTTACTAGTAAGCTTGAGGGTGTTAGGAAGAGGTTGGGTCTTGACAACTGTTTTGGTGTGGATCCTGTGGGTAGAAGTGGAGGGCTTGCATTGTTATGGAGTGGAGATGTTGTGGTAGAAATTCAGAACTACACGAGGTGGCATATAAATGCTTGGGTAGAGAATGAAATTACCAAGCAAAGGTGGCTCTTCACAGGGTTTTATGGCCATCCCGAGACTGCAAAAAGAAACTTGTCATGGGAGTTGTGTTCTCTAAAACCACCAGCTCTAACCCCATGGTGTGTAGCTGGTGATTTTAATGAATTAGTAAGTCAATCAGAAAAGTTTAGAGGAAGACAAAGGGGGGAAGCTCAGATGTGCAGGTTTAGAGAGGCCTTGGAAGTAAATGAACTGTGTGATCTGGGATATAAGGGAGAAAAATTCACATGGAGTAATGGGCATACAGATGATTTCTTTTACAAAAGAAAGACTTGATAGATGTGTAGCTAATAGCAGTTGGAGGGAGATTTTTAATGATGTGTGGGTGAAAACTTTACCAGCAAGAAGCTCAGACCACAAGCCTCTAGTGGTGGGGTTATCATCTTTCCAGTTGAGAAGGCAAAGGTACAGTAAACCTTTCAGATTCGAAGCTGGCTGGACAAAAGATAAAGAGTGTGAGGAAGTGGTGTTGAGGGAGTGGGAAAACACTAGGAGAGGTGGTGGGATGTTGGGGAAAATAAAAGAGTCTTTGAGGAACTGTGGAGTAGGTTTAAGGAGATGGAGTAAGGCTAAGATGAGTGAAAATGAGGGGGAGTTAAAAAGAAAAACAGAAAAATTAAAAAAGATACAAGAAGATGAGGAGGGGTATAACTGTGAGGATGTTAAGAAACTAAAGAGTGAGGTTGGGCTGCTGTTGGAAATGGAAGAATTAAAATGGAGACAAAGGGCGAAGAAAAACTGGTTTATGCATGGAGATCGCAATACAAAGTATTTTCATGCATGTGCAAATCAGAGGAGAAAGAGGAATAGAATTTGTCAAGTGAGGGACTTACAAGGTAGGGTTATGACGGACCAAGGGGATATTGCAAGAGCTTTCAAGCTTCATTTTGAAGAGGTTCTTTCCTCAAGAGTTCCTTCTATGGAAGAATTGGAAGTTTGTTTGCAGAAAGTAGAGCAAAAAGTAACCCCGAAAATGAATGACAAACTGCTGAAAGATTTTAATAAGGCTGAAGTGGAGCAAGCAATCTTTCAGATGGGCCCCTTCAAATCACCAGGGCCTGATGGTTTCGGGGCCTGTTTCTTTCAGAAGTATTGGCATATAGTGGGGGAGGAAGTGTGTCAGGCAGTTCTGAATTTTCTAAAGGGAGGAGGGGATTTGGAGCAGATGAACTATACTTTTATTGCCTTAATACCGAAAGTTAAAGACCCTGAGTTTGTTAGTGAATACAGACCTATAAGTCTGTGTAATGTCATGTATAAGATTGTGGCAAAAGTTCTAGCAGACAGACTGAAGGTTGTGCTAACAGAAGTAATTTCCCAGCAGCAGAGTGCTTTTATCCCTGGGAGATTAATTTCAGATAATATTTTAGTGGCTTATGAGTTGCTTCATTCGATGAAAAGGAGACAAAAAGGGAAGACTGGGAGTATGGCTCTAAAACTAGACATGTCTAAAGCTTATGACCGTGTGGAATGGAGGTTTTTGGAAGGGGTAATGAGAAAGTTGGGCTTTTGTGAAAAATGGATTAAGTTGATTATGAGCTGTGTTTCTACAGTGAAATATTCAGTTCTGGTTAATGGTATCCTTGGTGAAATCATTACTCCTACTAGGGGGTTGAGGCAAGGGGATCCTATGTCTCCCTACTTGTTTCTTTTGTGTGCTGAAGGGTTGAGTTGTCTAATGAGTTGGGCTGAAAAAAGAGGGGTTCTAAAGGGAGTAAATGTTGCTAGAGGAGGAACTAGAGTGAGTCATCTTATGTTTGCTGATGATTGTATCCTATTCTGTAAGGCATCAGTGGGGGAATGGAGAAGCTTAAGAAAGCTCCTAGAGATGTATGAAGGAGCTTCAGGTTAGTGTCTTAATGAGCAGAAAACCTCGATCTTGTTTAGTGGTAATACAAATCAGCAAGTAAGAAAGCTGATTCTGGAGGCTGTGGGTGCAAAAATGAGTGGAAATTGTGAGAAATACTTGGGTCTACCTGCGGTGGTAGGGAGATCTAGGTATAATGCTTTTAGAAGCATCAAAGATAAGGTGTGGCAGAGGCTAAACAATTGGAAGAATTAATTTCTATCTCAAGCGGGTAAGGAGGTTCTGTTGAAAGCTGTCATACAGGCGATTCCCACATACCATATGAGTGTCTTTCGATTACCAAAGAAGCTGTGCAATGAGATCTCATCCCTTATGGCTAGATTCTGGTGGGGGCAGAAACATAATGGAAAAAAGATTCAGTGGAAAGGGTGGGATAAAATGGCAGCAATAAAAGAGGTAGGAGGGATGGGGTTTAGGGATATTGACAGTTTTAATAGTGCCATGTTGACCAAGCAATGCTGGAGGGTTTTGGTAAATCCAAATTCTTTATCTTCAAAAATTCTAAAAGAGAAATATTTTAAACATCAGAACCTTCTCTCAGCAAAACTAGGGTGGTGCCCATCAGTGATGTGGAGAAGCTTGTGGAGTGCAATAAACTTACTTAAAGAAGGTCTGGTATGGCGTATTGGCAATGGAGAAGATGTGAAGATATGGGAAAGTAAATGGGTGAAGTCATCTTTCATGTGGAGGGTTGTGAACAAACCTGTGAGGACATTAGATAAGGAGGCAAAGGTAGCTGAATTTATTGATGTGGAAACAAAAGAATGGAAGGAGAAATTTTTTGAAGAGGTGTTGGGGAAAGAGGAAGCTGAGGTTATTTGCAAAATACCTGTGAGTAAACTGGGGTTAAGAGATAAAATGATTTGTGGTTTTACTAAAACAGGCCTATTCTCGGTGAAGAGTGCTTATCACTTAGATATGAGTGTGAAGAGGAGGAAAAAGGGAGAGACATCTTATGGCAATGATGAAGTGGAAGTGTGGAAGGGGATATGGGAGTTGAAAGTTCCTGCTGCTGTTAAAAACTTTATTTGGAAAGCTGTTAGTAACTGTCGCCCAACAAAAGAGAATCTGGTTAAGAGGAAAGTAGTTCAAGATGCTTGGTGTCCGATATGTTTCAATGAAGAGGAATCTGTAGCTCACTCTCTTTGGGGTTGTAGAGCTGCTTCTGATGTGTGGACTGAGCCACAAAGCCCAGTACAAAAGTGGAGTAGCAATGGTAGGGACTTTTTTCTGATCTGGAAATTGTTAGCACAGAAACTGAAAAAGGAGGATTTAGAAAGGGTGACAGTAATAATGAGAAACTTATGGTTTAGGAGAAATAAAGTGGTGTTTGATGACTCCTTTATTAGTCCGAATAGAGTGGTAAGGAAAGCATTAGAGGATCTGAGGTAATACCAGATGGCAAACAAGGAGATTAATGTGAAACTGTCAAGGCCTGTGGTCACCCGAGCTGAAATTAGATGGAGGAAACCAGAGGCTGAGATGGTAAAACTGAATTGGGATGCAGCGTATGACTCAAAACAAATGAGGATGGGAGCAGGAGTGGTGTTACGGGATGAAGAGGGTGAGGTATTGGTTTCATTGTGCATGCAAAAAATGAATGAATGTAATGCATTGGTAGCTGAGTTGTGTTCACTATGGCGTGCAGTTCAGTTATGTATAGAACTGAATATTTCTGGAGTTGTATTTGAAGGAGACGCAATAGTAGTTATTGAAGGGATAAATAGCAAAGATGAATGTAGTACCTGGTATGGACAGATGATAGAAGACTTAAGGGTGATTTTTACAAACAGGAAAACGTGGAGATTACAGCATATACACAGGGAGGGCAATAAAGTTGCCCATGAACTGGCTAAATTAGCCATGTCATATACAGAAGAAAAGATATGGATAGAAAACAATCCAATAGAAGTTTGTTCTTTCGTTTTACAAGATAAATTTTGTAATACAGTGAATGAGAAGTAAACATGTTCCTTTCAAAAAAAAAAAAAAAAGAGAGAACCAACTACTGTTAATTTCTATACCTTAGATATCAATTCCATTAATTCATGGTTCCTTTATCTGCAAAGAAGATGCGTGCTTAAGCTGCAAGTATTAGGGAGAAATACCGTGATGGAAAATTTTCTGATTTTTTATAGACAATTCGTTGTATATTAGAGTTTGATTAAAGCAGTATATATGTTTTGTAATATTTTTAATAAATTAGTTCAAATAATATAATATATAGTAGATTACCGTATATGTCGCATGTATTTTACATGATGAATATTGATTTTTTTTTTACATGTATTTAGTTAAAAAGTTAATTATTTGTTTATAGGCTTATAGATAAATTTAGTTTGACATAATTATTTGACATAAATTTAGTTTTCCATTTGGATATATTTTTAGTTTTATAAAATATAGGTTTTTATATATAAAAAAATACCTTTCAACGCTATTTTTTTTTCTTAAAAACAATAAATACATATAAGCTTTTGATTAAAAAAAAAAAAAACCAACCAACCAGCCAGCCCGAATACAAGCTTGGAACTCGAATTTTTGAATTTTAACAATTTCGATTCATTTGGATTTCTGACAGAGTTCATTACAAAGCAAATTTGGATCAGAACTCGAGTCGGATTGGAACTCGGTTTCTAGGTTGGGTATACCCGAATGCCCGATCTGAAAATCGGGTGAACAGTTAATAGTACAAGAGGGGGTATGTGAGTGAAATGCGAGGAAGTAGAAACTAGAAATCATCTAAAAAGCTTGTAAGAATTTCCTTGTCATCAGGAGGTTAGGGTTGCATCGAGTAACCCTTATCAATGTCAGTATTATCATTACAGCAAATTTCCCAATTCCTTACAAATACTCCTCCATCCATTACTCTACTTTCCTTATTACAATTGGAACCATAACATTATGAAACAACATTTTGGGATTCCCTCGACCAGTGTTCGATGTACCTTAGAAGAGCAATTTTTATGGATTATTATTATTCTCGAGAAAGGAACTGGGGATTATTGAACTTGGAGCTGCTCTATTTCAATTTTCTACATGTTAGCATTTTTTTTCGTTCGTTTCGTTACGCGCAAAATCAATTTCTCCTGAAATCAGAGTTTTCGACGAGAAAAATTCTAAACTCAGGCTCGTTGTTGGTATGCTTTTCTCTATCTTCAGCTTCTATGTTTATTGATTTGATAAATTAGAAACATGGAATTTATTTCTTCTGAACCTGCGAATAAGGTTACATTTTCACTGTCTCAGAACCTAAACAACAAAATGCTCCACTGACCCAAACCTTGCGTAATCATTATCACTCACCTACTGCTTGATCTAAAGTCTCTTTGAGAACTTATTACTTATTTTATTTTTCTTTATAAATGGTAAAGATTTAGGTCATGGCTTTGTGGAAGAGACCGTGGCAGAATGATTTTGGGCACTTAATTGGGTTCCTTATCCATGCGAGGCTTTACAGCTCCAAGGTGGACTTAAGCAAGCTCAGGCCAATGATTCTAAAACGAATCGAGAGCCGGGCCAAGGAATACCCTGTGCGCAGCATGGTGCCGGTAGCCCAGGAGGTCCTTAAGGCTCGATCAGTCCTCTTCCATGGCGTGTCCACTCTTCTCAAAGTCTTTCCCGTCATGGCCTGCAAGTAAGTCCAGCACCTTAAAAAGTTAGCCTTTTCCGTATAATGAATGTGGGTTTTCCACTTTATGTAATTGATTGTGATGTATGGTTCCAAATTTCTACTTGTTTCATGATTTACGTGTATGATTTTGTTGATATATATGAGTGGTTAGGTTAACACTCTAGAGTGCTTGTTTTAGTGTTTTTGTGAAGATGTAGTTACTTATGCTATCTGATTTGATGCTACTTCATAGGTGAATTGGGTTTTTATGCCCCCTCCCCAAATTTCTATGCCTCTCACTACTAATTAGCTGTTATTAATCAACAGCTAATAGGGGACCATTGTGTGCAATTTGTCTCTTAACATTCAGTGGAGGTCTAACATTGTTTTTATATGCTAAATAAGTTGCACACCGCAGGGGACATGAATCCGTGACCCAACCACCAATCCATTATCGTGAGTGAAGATTCTATTCAGTCCAAAAGTCATTGGCATGTTTACTTGAAGGCTAGTTATTTCCAAAAGATAATTCATCTGACTTGGATGTGATTCCTCTCGGTTTTTTTTAAATGTTCTCTTCCTCCAAGAGGAAATTGAGTGCTCATTTCTTGAAAATATACTTGCAGGTTCTGTCCAGAAGTATATATTGGTGAGAAAGGTCACTTAATTCAGAATTGCCATGGTTATAAGCGTCGTGCCAAGAATCGTGTTCATGAATGGATCAGTGGTGGTGTGAATGATATACTTGTTCCAGTAGAAACATTCCATCTACAGAACATGTTCCAAGACGTTATTAAACACCACCAGAGGTTTGATTTTGACCGTGTTCCTGCAGTTGTTGAACTGTGCTTGCAGGCTGGAGCTTATCCTAATGATGAAAATCTACACTCCAGCAGTACAATTGAACATGTACCTGCTGGAATTGAAGGAGCAGAGTCATTGTCGCCTCATGAACTAATGATGGTTGCCAATAGAACTTTGAAAGCATGGGAGATGCTCAGAAGTGGTGTACTGAAGTTGTTGTTGGTTTATCCGGCAAAAGTCTGTAAATACTGTTCAGAAGTCCATGTTGGGCCATCTGGGCACAAGGCTAGGCTCTGTGGAGTATTTAAGTATGAGAGTTGGCGGGGAGGCCACTTCTGGAAGAAGGCAGAAGTAGATGATTTGGTGCCTCCTAAGATTGTATGGAGGCGGCGGCCTCAGGATCCTCCTGTCCTTCTGGATGCCCACAGAGACTTTTATGGCCATGCACCAGCAGTGGTGGATCTGTGCGCACAGGCTGGCATTATTGTACCAACCAAGTATAATTGTGCGATGAAAGTGCAAGGTTTATCAGGACCTCTTCAACTCAAAGTTTGGAATAAGTTGAATTCTTAGCGGGTTGGCTTCAGGGAACTTGATCTCATTGGGTATATAGCTCAATCCACCCGGAGAGTGATATTTTGGGTCTCTCATAAAAGGTTTATGGGTATGTATTTTTGCTTCCAGCAACAAATTTTGTTAGCATGGCCAATAACCCAACCAGAAATAGAATAATAGTTTTATATGAACCCATATGGTTTAATTGTGATGTTTGTACATTTTTCTTGGTAATAATCGGTTGCCTTGTATGATAGTTTCCTTCTGGGGAAAATAATTGCCCCACGTTATACAAGTCCGTAACCTCATGCTTTATTTTAGAGTTTTAAGACTCCGTAATTTTCAGATTATGCTTTGTCATTGAAAACATTTTCTTTACTTGTTCATGATATCTATATGGTCTAATCTGATCCACAATTTTTTTGGAGTTCAGCGACTTCAGACTTCTTAGTTCTTACTACTCAGGATTTGTGATCTGTGGCATACAATTTGTATTTTTTTGTCACAACGCTAGGTACTGTGATGAACAAGAAGGCAGCTTAGGACACATTCATTGACTTTAAATTATTAAAATCAATGAAACGGTCAAAACTCAAATGGATATCGAGGGGAAAATTTTGTCATATATGTTCTTTTCTTCTTTAATATATGCTTATTATTATTTTATTCATATCAAGCTATAGTTACATCAGTTCCTGTTATTTGTGTGAAATTACTCTGATTTCAAATTTGCAAAGAGTGACAAACAGTTCACTTAATTTATGTTCTAACAGTCTTGAGGAACGTATCCCATACTCTCTTTGATTGAAAGATTCATCTTCCAGCTCTAACCCAGAATAGAAAAGTACTGATTTTCTCTTCGAGACTTCGCAGGGTTTGTGCAGCATCTACCTCTGCAAGAAACAGCCTAGCGCCCGAATTTTCACTACAATCTGGATTCTACTACAATAGTTCAGTGGAGGTAACATATTAGCGTGGATTTGGTGATGAGTTCAATTTTTGTACCTTAAAAGGCAATTGGATAGTCTTCCTCGTCAAGTCCATCTATCTTGATACAGAAAGAGTCTTGTTAAAGCCACGTTGACAACAGGAATTGTTATATCTTCCTTTTAATTTCAAGAACAAGTTCTTCGAGACACACTTCAAAGAAAAATTGGTGTGCCTTATAACAATGATTTCCTTCACTGTGTGACAAAAAACGTAGCCTACTTAATTGCTAAGGCTGAAGGATTAACGAAGAGAAAGACAACCCACTGTTAATATTCTTATGTTTAGTCAAAGAAAATGTAGCCACAAAAACGCCCCAAGCTCTTTCTCGGTTTCCCGATATGATGTCTGCCTGGACGAGGAGGAGATGGGTATTCTGCTGAGACATTTGTGTCTTGTTGGGAACCAAAGAACATGAATGCGTATTCCTAAAGGTATTCCAAAAAACATTCATTTCAATTCTTCCTAGACATTCAAATTCCCAAAGGAATGGGAATAGGCGCTTCTATTAAGAAGTGTAAAGGTGGTATAGAGTTTTGAAAAGAAATGAATCGAATACGAGATGGAAGGGTTTTCCATAGCAGCTATTGTCGATGTTCTCCACAATAGTACTATAATAGGGCAAAGTTTTATAGACATGTAATATATGACCTCCGCAATCTACATATATAGATTTTGAACGATAGGAATTGAGAGGACTAAAAACAAGCTTTGCCTTGTACTTCAAACGAGAAATGGACATTGATTATAGTTTTCAAACTTTATGCGGTTGGATAAGAGGCTTGCATTGCTATACCACATAGGCCTTCCTTCGCGTCAACATCTCTTTGCATCCATATATATACCCTTCTTCACCCCACTGTGTACCCCACGAGTTTTTCACTAGCCAGAACTTAGTGATCCCATAACCAGCGGTAACACCATGGTCTAGGCTAGTGCCACACTCCCCTGTAAAAATACCACTTGAATAGAATTGGAAATCAAAACCTCCAGCATCTATAGCAACAGAAACGGGTTGATTAGCTACAGCTTTAAGAAGTGCTTTTTCGCTGTTGGCTGGCACATCTTCAAAGCCTTTTATCTTTGCTACATGGTTGGCTTCTTCCTTTGTGTTGCAAGTTCCATCAACACCCTCGTAAGGATAGTTGGCTTTTGTAGTGAGGCCTTGATTATGTTGGATGAATTGGAATGCGTTGTCCATCAAACCACCACCACAACTTTGATCAATTCCTTTAACGTCACAGTCAACCAATTCTTTCTCAGGCAGAGGTTAATTGACCAATTGATAGCTTCGTAATTCCTTCCATGGCTGCCACTGCTGAAAATGCCCAGCAACATCCTACATTTCATCGCTAAAAAGAGAACAGTCTGAAAGTTAGTATAATTCATTTCACAAGTACGCGCTTACCACATTGGCCTTGGTCTTTGATGGGTGTTACAGCTCATTTCTTTCTCCTTCTCATGAGTGTCCTCGTATACACGTCCATAATGAGCCATCCATTCTTCGTACTTTTCATTCATTGCTACATCTTGGAGGGTGCGAGCAGCAGCTTGAGAAGCCAAAGCTCCCCGAGTGAGGATTAAAGCCAAACAAATGCATTGGCCATGGTTAGTGAACCCCATAATTTGTAATGGTTTCAACTAATATTTGATGAATTGAATGAATGACTAGGATATTTGCTCCTGGGGTTTATATAGAGACAATCCTCCTTGAATTGCATGCTAGTCTATGGAAACGTTGGAAGAATTCGTCAACATCGTACCCGAGAGAATTTCCCTATTTGGATCCATAAAGTTATTTAATTTGGTTGGCTTTGAATTGCCATTTTGGAGTTTCTTGTTACACACTCGTCTCTTCATGATCATATTGATCTATATTTATGTATGAAATCATAAATTGACAGCAAGCATTTTTGTATTGGTACTTGGGTGTCTCACCCATAAAATCAAACCAAAAAGGCCCAAGTGTAACGTTAGGTTTATTTATTTATTTATTGATAACCAACAATTCATTCATTGAAACAAATAAGTCCTTACAACATATTGCTTTTGTCAAACCAAACAGCTTGACTTACAACGAAAGACAAAAATCCCACCACATTTCAATATCACTAACTTTCCAAGCATGTCTTGTCAACTGATGTGCAACAGTATTTCCAAGTTTGTTAAAATGCAACATTTGAACTTGGAACAAAAATAAGGATATCCATTGGCTAAAATGGGATAGACTACTATTTGAATTGAGAGGTGATATCATCTCGTCTCGTCTCATCTCATCTTATCTCATCATTACAACTTTTTTAAATTTTCACATAAAATATAATAAACAATTCAACTTTTTCAAATCTCAATTCAACTTTTTCAAATCTCAAATTAATAATAATAATATTTTATTCAACTTTTTCAAATCTCAAATTAATAATAATAATATTTTATTTAACTTTTATCTTTTATTTAAAACCATCTTATCTCATATCCGAATCCGAACGAGTAACTTTGGGGACAAAGGTTTCATTAGATTTTTGGATGAACACCAAAATATAAGTTCATCATCAGCTTATGTCAGATGAATTTCCTCACTAGCCAAACTCAACGTACAACATGGACAAACCAAACTGTTTTATCGCATTAAAATTGTGGGGATGCATTGTTGATTTTTCTGTGTCATAGAAAATACTTGGGACAGATAATTTATATGGGATCTAAATCTTATTCCTTCTCTTTTGTTTGTACATACCCTGTTTGGTTGGCGGAGATGCGTAGTAAAAAGTATGTGCAGCCCATGCACCCATAGGTGAAGTGGGTTGAGTTTATTTCATTTAAAAAGTACTAGGAAATGGAAAAGCGATTGAAGAAATTTGCAAATTACTCGGTTGGAATGAGTATTGATCAGTATATTCCACTAACTGAATTCCTCCTAGAGAAAGCTTTCACCGGCAGAAACTCTTCTACAATATTTATTTTACGAAAAGGGTTTCTAGCATGAGTTCAAATTTGCAATGAATTACAACAATTCTATAAGGATTGAACTCGTCATGTTAACATTAATTTCTGGCTGCAAAACCAGTTGTGCACTGAACTCATGCTTCAACAAGAAATTCGAACATGAGAGAGAGAGAGAGTGAGAGAGGGTTTCGCTTTCCAATCAAACATAAGAAACGATATCTCTACGTTGATGCATTTTTCCAATGGGGTCGTAGGCCAACTGACCATGTTGATATGATGCTCAGACGTTCATCTATGAAATAAATAATAAATCAAACATATATAATATAAATAAAGAGTGAGACACAGAGATTTACATGATTCAGTACAAAAGCTTACGTCCACTGGTTGTTTGGGAGTGAAATCTACTATGTTTAGTAATTTTACAATGTCTCATGACCTCTTATAGCTCTTAATACAATAGAGAAAATAGGGTTTGAAGGTAGTTTTTGCTATTGAAATCTAGAGATGAGAGCCAATAATCCAAGGAGAGTGAATCCGTCCTTTTTGTGTATAGAGAAATCTAGAGATTTGTAGAGATTATCTCATTTTATAGAGGTCTCATTCATTCTTTGGAGTAGATGAATATTGTTTGCCTTATGTCACTTTCACCCTTTTTGTATTTGAGTTGACATATTTTGCTTTATGTCTTCCTTATCTCATATCTTTCTTTATTCTTGGTTAATTAGCTTCCAATGCTCTAGACCTAGTTCATTTTATATCCAACTCGTTGCTTGCTGCTAGAACTTGTACATGTCATCCAAGTACTCACTCAATTACTCTTAATTCGAACATTGGCCTAGTTGGTGTTTTCTATTGGATATTTGGAATTGTTTTTTAGTTCACAAGCAATTTACTATAAACAAATAAATATAATAACATCAACCAAAAAGGTTCCTATAAAACAAAATCAACTTGCTTCGAGCCCTAAGAGTTGAGGTGAAGGTTTTGGAATTCTTCTTTAAACAACCTCCTCCCTTTCATAGTCTACCACCAGCACATTTACCCTTATCTACTTCACAATACTTAATCACCCTACTTCCTTGGGGTTGGGTGCCTCGAGTACATTGTTTGGAGGTAACACCAACGTTCTAGTAGCATAACATACATATGAGCTCGGGTTTTTTCTTGAATATTAAACATACATATGAGCTCGGGTTTTTATTTATATAACATAGTATAACATGTCTTTAAGTTGAAGGCTTTAATCTTGACATTAATATATAATTGGATACCCCACGGCTCCCCTATGCACCATGTGTTCCCCGCTAGTTACCACATCAACTGTTGGCCCACTTTGACCAAGGTGACTACGTCTTATTCTTAATCATACTTGGTATGGCTGTTCGACTTTTCGTCTTCACCGTATGGCACACACCAGCTTTAGGTGAAATCTCGCTCCGATATCCTTTTCTTTTAGGAACCATTCGAGACTCATCAACTGTATTTCATCAACCCAGGAGTTTCCACTCTATTTTAATCACTCCTGAGTGGACAGAGGAGTTCCACTAGGGAATTCCTCTATCTTAGCATTTGTGGTCGTGACAAAACTTTAAATAACTCTTTTCTTTTTAGAAATAATTTCACAAACCCAATGCATATGACATGGACTGTAAAACCTTGTACCTGCATGAGACATACTAATGCATGCCGAGACTCAATATAAACCATACATCATGAAATCATGTGCAAACATGTACATTTTGCTTTACGGCTTGAAAATATTAGAACATGTGACTATGTTCTTAATAAAAAATTCTAAAGCATTTGAACAACAAACAAGGAACAAAGCATTCATATTTTCACATGTACTATGCATGGCCGAAACATGCAAACCCTAACATGCATGAATATTTGCTTAGAACTTCAAACACATATTGATAACACATCTCCATGGTCATGGCCGAAAAATATCAACAGTGAAATATACATTACACCAACTTTTCATGAACTTAGAATCTTCTAGTGTGTTCGGTGGAACATTATCAATGAACATACATGTGTAGCCAAAATCATGCAAGTGAATATATATATATGTGACAAAGCAAGTATTCAATGAACTTGAACCTCCAAGGGATTCGGTCATGCAACAAGTATTCACAAATGTTTTTAAAACATGCAAGTCTGAACTCTAGATGTGGCGTCACATCTCATTTCCATGATGTAAACCAAATAGCAACAAACAATTTCAATAAAATGGTAAGCATACACGCAAGAAATTGATTATATAACATGGTAGAGTATCATCACCACAAATACATTCATACAAATGAACAAACAAACGAGTTCACATAAGATATACATAGGATATCTGAGTGTAAGTTATTTACTTACAAAAATCCAATGTCCAAGTAAAATAAGAAAATCTAAAAAATGTAATAACAAAGTCATAAGAATCCATTCTTTCTAAACCCTAAGTCGTGCATGAGTGTGAGAACCTGGACTTTGCCAAGTCTCCGTTCCTTCTTGTCATTTTATTTTATTTTATTTTAGAAAAGGTTTCCTAAACTTTCTAAATAAGAGATGAATAGACTATAATTAGGCGAAAGGCCCTTAGAGAGTTTTACTTTTGGACCTTGAGAATTCTTAGATTAGAAGGCTTTGAGGGAGATGAGATGAGGAGAAGCCCAATAGGACCTATATGGGTTTTGGCCATCAAGGAGAATAATAGGGTTGGAAGGCCCAAAATATCTTCCAAGGTATGTGGTAGGCGCCACATGGCATATGAGGGCTATTTGGTCTTTTAGGTGGGAACCTAGGGAAGAGTAAGGTGAGACACTTGTCCTACATGCACGAGTTTCTAAAAGGTTGAGTAGAGGATGATGTTGCCTAAGGCTAGGGCTTACAAGGCCCCTTTGGTTGGAAAGGCCAAGTTGTACCATTTGTCAACCATGTGGAGAGTAAGGAGAAGACCTTTGGAGTTCCAAGACAATCTTACTTGGGATGGGGAAAGGATTGGTTCTAAAAGGATGGAAGAGAATTTTGAGAGGAAATAGAGAGAGAGAGAGGCCTGATGGCATGTAGAAGAGAGAGACACCTTGGGAAGACAAAGGGACCCTTGGAGTGACTCAGGGTTTCAGCTAGCTCAAGATGCACACTCCTTTCTGCCACATGGCATCCATGCACACGGTTGGAAGAGCCCAAGGAAGATTTAGATGAGAATTTTACCTTTTAACCTCTAGATACATTGTATATGGACAAATGATTAAAGGGCAAAGGTGGAAAAGGGAGCAAGAGAGGATCGGTTGGAAGAGCCACATGCCACCTCTGGTTGTGTCTTTTGAGTTTCCAAGGCAACCACATCCAAGAGAAGTGGAAAAGCCACCTTGCCAAGTGGCACGCATGCATAAAGCTTTGGGAAGAATAGAATGTTCTTTTATAAAGGGGTAACCAAAAAGGTGGAAGTTCTTTTTGCCCCATTCTTCATTTTCTCTCATAAGGATTGTAGGCTTACACAAGTTCTCCCAAGACCCAACACTTTCTCTCCTCTTTCTTGTCACTTTCTCGCTACCCAAATACTACCATTTCACTTCTTCTAAGTCAAGAATCACAATGAGGATACCCTACACCATTCGGCTAGGGTAGAAGCTCAAGGAGGTGAGGACCATTCCACTCTCTTACATGCACACACACACGGCAAAAAGGGAAATCTTTCATTCTCATATGTCTTCAACACTTTTCTTCACAACCACACACTTTCACTTGTGTAACTAGGGTTTTCTCTTCAAGAAAGAATGAACCCTAGATACCTATGGGTTTTGAATAAAATAAACACAAGGTTGTTTAAAATTAAGGTTTTGGTTTTTGCTTGAAAAAGAAAAGTTAGGGTTTCACTCTTAGAAAGGAGGAGAAACCTGAAATACCCTTGGTATTTTGAGCATTGGAAACACGAGTTTTGGAAGGACCTAAGCTTTGGTTTTCACTTGAAAGATAAACTAGGGTTTGGACTTTCAAGAAGGTTTGGCCCTAGGGTTTTGTTTTGAGAAAAAGATTTCAAAAACACCTTACACTCACATTTTCGGAATATAGGGTTTTGTGTGTTGATTGCTAATAGACCATGTCTTCTTTCCAGATTTTTGCTACTATTAATCATTGAACTTTTGTAAATATACACTCAACTTACTTCATGTTAATACATGTATGCTTTGGTGTAAATCCTTGGTTTGTTTCTATTACGTTAGTTGTTATTTTTATTTGCTTGATTGAATACTCTTACATGAACTTGGAATATGATATTGAAATGATTAATATGAATCGATTTATGATTAAAAAAGGTGATAAAATGCTTTACATGTTTCGGTTTTGAGGAAAAAGATATTGAGGTTTTAAGATTCTTGATGATTTGGTCTTACTATGCCTTGAGTGATTCATATCTTGTTCAAATGCCATGATTTCATGTCTTGTTTTACTATATCATGAATTGTAAGTATCTTGGATGAAGATTGAAGCATGTTAAGTGATGATCTTTCATGATTTTATGAATGTATGTTTCGGCCAAGACTTAATTTCATAGCTCCATGTATGTATTTTGATATCTTATGTCTTCTATGTTATCATGCCATGAATCAAATGTGTTATGCTTGGTTATTTCATGGGCGGCATTTCATGTGTCATATTTCAAGCGTAAGAACGTATGTCTTAATTCTCATGTTACATGCATTTGGGAAGAGTGATTTTTTAAACAAAAACATTTTCAAGAACAAAAAGAGTTTTAGAAATAAAGTAACATTTTTAAAGAAAAGTTTTATCATGACTCCAAATGCTAGGATATGGGAATGTTCTAATGGAACTCCTCTATCCACTCTGGAGTGCTTAAGAATGAAGTGGTAACCCCTAGGTCAACAAAGAGCTGGTGGCGTGCCTCAAATGAATTCTTTTTAAAGGATGCCGGAGAGAGGTAACACCTAACGCTAGTTGGTGCCATGACTAAGGCAAGTAACTTGACGAAGTACTATTGTGTTACTATGAAGTGAATATGTTTAAGACGTATTCACCATGGTGTATGGACCATTGGTGGTGCAGTAATTAGGAGGAACACACGGTGCATAGGGGAGCCATGATGTGTCCACAAGTGTTATAAGAATGAGGCCACACGCCTACATGATATGTTATGGATCACATGATGTTAATCATGTGATATGATATGATATGTTCCGGATTACGTGATTAACTAAGATATGAAAGGATGATGAAAGTATGTTTTCTAACAAAGCTAAGTCTCTGATTTAAATGAAAAGAATGGTCAAAGCATGAGTCTTAGTTTAGTCCTAGTTATAAGTTAAGTCCATGGCCATGCATGCATTGCTTGATATACTTCTTGTATGCTTATGTTAACTATGGTATATTGTGTGATTACTTACTGAGATTTCTTGAAATCTTATTATTGCATTTTTTCACTACCATTCATTTCTCGGAATGGTAGAAGTTGTTACAGGAATAGAGGATAATGACAATGACTAAGAGGAAGAGAATGGCACCCGTTCCTCCAGAGAGGATCATGCCTAAGATGAATATCAATAGACCAAAGCCTACTATTTTGGAACACTTGGAGGCTATAGATAAGGAGATCTCTAAGATCCCCTAGTTTATTGAGGTGTACCGTCGCCTCAATAATAGGGGTAAGGATCAGGTTTTAGAGAAGTGGGTGAAGGACGAACCACTATAAGAAAAAAAAAAAAAAGGAGAAAAAGAGAGAAACATTTTGGTCTTGCATTTTGGGAATTACAAACTCTGACTGTGTTTTGAAACTATCCTTTTATGAATGTTGATATTTAGGACAAGGTTTGGGGTAAAAGTTTTTTTTTTTTGGTTTTTGTTTTTTGGTGCTATGTACTTTGCAATTGCCTATGACATTGCTTAGATTTCTCATTACCTTTTTACTATTTTCTACTAAACTTTTATTGCATACTGCTAGAATATCTAAAAAAATTGTATATTATATGTCATGTACGAGGGGTGTGTAGCCTTGTGTTACACGTCCCGGTATCTCAGTCATCACCAAATCCCAAGTGGGGGTTGAGGGCGCCATAGTGAGTGAGTGAGTGCTCTAGGTTTTTCTTAAAAATAAGAGAAACCCTAATCTTTCCAAAAATCATGCTTAGGCCGTGGTCTTCCTTTCATTCACAAAACATTCATCCTCACAACTTAACTAAAAAATGGTTTGGATTCTCACTCTTGGAAGAAAAACCTAAGCATTCTAAATATAGGTGCGTGTGCTCATATGGAAAATCACCCCGAAACTAACAGTATTCTCCTTCCCATGGTCATGTATGTGTGTGTGCATTTGTTCATGAAAAATATATGGGAAAAACCGAAGCATTCCCTCTCTCTTGGTCGTGTGTGAGAAACAAGAAAAGAGATGATTATTCTTCCTTACCTCGTGGCATTCCTTGAAGAAAGATGATCCTAGTCTTTGCAAACACTTAGAACAAAACTTGAGTGGATAGAAGATGGCGTGAAAGGTGTTTGGGTGAGGAGAAATGGTAGAAACTAGATAGAAAGTGAGTGACCGAAACTCTCTATGTTGTCTTCAATAGTCCAAAAAGACTCTTGGTCTTTTGGTTCCCCCTTCTTATAGGTGTGTTCGTCCTCTTCTAGAAACCAAAACTTGGTGCCTGGATGCCAAAGAGCATGCCCACCATATCCCTCTTCCCTTTCCCTCATCATGAGATTGTGTTAGAACTAGAACCAAATCCTAAGTGGCATGTAAGACCTCCAAATCAAAACCCTTGTCCCATTTTGCCCTTCTTCAAGTGTCTAGATTCATTGTATCGAGTGGTGGAAGGGTAATTTTTAAAACCCTAAATCTTCTACTCGTGTGCATACTTGCCAAGTGGCAAGTGGAGTGGGTGTGTGTGAAGTGGCTGTTGAAAATCTCTTCAACTCCCAAAGTGGCCCTTCATCTTCCCAAAATTTTGGAGACTTGTGATTAGGCAATATGGGTGGCAAGCATCCTTCCCAAGTGCTGTCCATCCCAAAGAATTCCCACCAAAAATCCTTCTAGAAATCCTAGGCGTGTGCCCCTTCATTTTCCCAAGTTGATTTCACCCATTCCCAATGCAAAACCCTTCATCTTCTTTGACACATGCAAGTAATTCTTAGAAGCTGAAATCCTCTCTCTTCTATGGTTGCCTTGCATTGCCCCTTGGCCTTCCCTAGGCTCTACTTTTCCATAGTCGTATCATTTTCCTTCTAGAACTTTCCTCTAATAGTGACAAGTGTCACAACACCTCTTTTCTTATAAGCAAGCCTTCTTGCATGCAAGACATAAGGCAAGAAGGTGGGTTATCCCCTAAGGTACACTCTTTCTCACCTCTCTTCCCTTAATTCAGTCCAGATTCATCAAGCCTTAGTTGTAGGTTCCAATGGATGACAAGTGGTGTCCAAGAATTGTGGGTGTGTGCCCTAGCTCTATTGGGCTTCAAAACCCTAATTTCCCTATAGAGGTCGAATCACTCATGGGCTTGGGCCTTCCTCAAGGCCCTAGATATCTAGTATTCTGACTCGGTCTCGAATGTGCTTCCAAGTGTAGTAGTGTCAAGTTGTATTAAAGATGAGTCCAGGATCGTATTCCACCAGAACAAAGGGTTATCAAAACATTTGTAATATTTTTATGTAACAAATGTGTCAAATACGAAAGATGAAAATAAAAATAGAAAAAATTAAATACAATGTGAAAAATATTGAAGATGAGGTAAGAAAGAAAAAAGTATGAATTCAATGCTCGCAAAAATTTAATCGAAGCTGAAGTTAGAGTTTCTAATGAAAAAGACAAATTAGCAAACACTTAGGTTGGGTATGAGACTCTTTTTGTTTCGGATCTTAGATAATTTTTTCAATTAACAATCCAATCAAGGCATTGATAAACGGAAGATAAAAAAGTTATGTTCAAGTTTTACAATATTTCCTAAGAGATTCTCTACTTTACTAGCCAAACACACATTTACAATCAATCGAAAGAAGTCTTGATAAATTTCAAGCTTTTGTTGTGCCTTACATCAACAATAAATCAAGAACAAGAGCCGTAATCTATTTTCAATTCAAATCCAACTAGTAATATAGTGAAATCATCATGTATCAACAAAATATTGCATTAAACTAGAACTCAAAATAAATTAAATCTTATTCCACAACCTAAATTTCAGAAATTAGCTACACATGATATTTCTAGTAATAAAAATAAATCTAAGCTGAGTCATAATAAAATCTAAAAAAAATACCCAAATAAAACCTGAAAAGCGCAAAGATAAAACCGAATGATGAAAGCCACAGAAAACAGAAGATGGAGCGGACGCCGCCCAAATGAAAAGAAATTGAAAACGTAAACCCAGAAACGTAACCAAGAGACGTAAATGAAAAGCCAACCAACCGATCTCAACAACCCAGAAAAAAAGTAAACTAAAAACCGAGAGCTTGAGAGAGCCCTCGCCTGAAACGAAAAATAAAATGAAAAACAAGTGAGAGTTCCCGTCCAAACGAAGAAAAGACCCAGAAAAAAAAAGGATGCTGTCCGCAAATCTGAATGCACAGGCTAAGAACTAACGAAGGAAACTGGGAAAATGAAAAAGTAAAATCTAAACTGCTGAGCGAGAGAGAGAGAGCCTCCACCGACTCAAGTCTGGAAAAAATAAAAACAGAGAAATAAAATCCCACCAACCGACTCCAGTCTTCCAACCGAGTTCACTCCAAACGAAAGGCAAAAAAAAGGGAAAACCAAAAAGAAATTAATGAAGAAGACCCTGCCGCGTGAGACAAGAAATGNTTGCATTAAACTAAAACCCAAAACAAATTAAGTCTCATTCAACAATCCAAATTTCAGAAATTAGCTACACATGATATTTCTAGTAATAAAAATAAATCTAAGCTGAGTCATAATAAAATCTAAAAAAATATCCAAATAAAACCTGAAAAGCGCAAAGATAAAACCGAATGATGAAAGCCACAGAAAACAGAAGATGGAGCGGACGCCGCCCAAATGAAAAGAAATTGAAAACGTAAACCCAGAAACGTAACCAAGAGACGTAAATGAAAAGCCAACCAACCGATCTCAACAACCCAGAAAAAAAGTAAACTAAAAACCGAGAGCTTGAGAGAGCCCTCGCCTGAAACGAAAAATAAAATGAAAAACAAGTGAGAGTTCCCGTCCAAACGAAGAAAAGACCCAGAAAAAAAAAGGATGCTGTCCGCAAATCTGAATGCACAGGCTAAGAACTAACGAAGGAAACTGGGAAAATGAAAAAGTAAAATCTAAACTGCTGAGCGAGAGAGAGAGAGCCTCCACCGACTCAAGTCTGGAAAAAATAAAAACAGAGAAATAAAATCCCACCAACCGACTCCAGTCTTCCAACCGAGTTCACTCCAAACGAAAGGCAAAAAAAAGGGAAAACCAAAAAGAAATTAATGAAGAAGACCCTGCCGCGTGAGACAAGAAATGAAAACCCAGAAAATAAGAGTAAGCTGAAGAGAAAGAAAATGAATCTTCAGGAAAAAAAAAAAAAAAAAAAAAAATAAACCAAGTCTCCGTTCAGAAAAGTAAAGCCAAGGAAAAAAATTCAAGTTGACGCCGCCTAACAAGTAAAACTAAACTGCAGAAAGAAAATAAAACAAGTCGCCGAATCCCTCCAGTCTGGAAAGCAAGAAACGTAAAACTCCCAAAAAAAAAAAATATAACCATGAAAAAGAAACAAAGAAAAAGCCTGCCGCGTGCGAGATTTTCCATTTTATATGCCCTCAGTCCTTTGCTTCAGCCTTCACGCGTTCAGAAACGATTCACGCCTCTAGCATTTTTTTTCGTCCAGCCAACTCATTCTCATTTGCTATGGCTTGAGGTGAGATTGATCCGGTTCCAACTCCTGCGCCATTATGTGAACGTGGCTCCTGCTCAGTCCCAGCTTCACGCCTCCAACATGCTCTGCTGCTCATTTCTCTCACCTGGGACAACCCACATAGGTTTTGCATTTTTGTTGAGACTTTCCAAGAAATCCCTTTTGTTGCAATGTCTTTCTATTCTCCAAAGGACGTCAAAAACAAATGCGCTGCAACATATAGGCATGGTATGAGAGGAGTAAAATTGGAGTATTTATTTTGATGTGAAACTATTGCATTATAAATCTTTTAAAGCACAAAAAAAATCAGAATTTATCAATTGACTCAAGTATCATAATCTACTGCATAATTAAATACTTAAATCATTTTCGGTTAAACAATTCATTTATTTAAATAACTTAATCATGCAGTTTTAGCACTTTATTATATTCCAAACCTAGTCTTTAATTGGGTTGCTCCACTTTGTTTGGTCCGAAATAATAATATGCCAAAATAACTAAGAGGTTTAGCTAAATTCCTATCATCATAGCCTCCCCCCTAAGAAAAAGATTTCATCCGCGAAATCAGCACTGTAGTCAAATAGACAAAACTATTGACAAAAAAACAATCCTGATCAGTAGCTTTGGTATTGGCTAATGTAGAACTCTCAGATGATGATGGACATGGTATTTCATTTTCTTCTTCTATTACCAGGTCTTGCGATAAATAAAATATCGCATCCAAGTCGTAATCATAATACATGTTTACTCGCATCTCATTTAACTTCTGCTCAATCTCCAACTCAGTATCTTTAATGGGTTGTCCCTCTCCACAATAAAGAATACAATCAGTAGACGTATATGAATTCTCAAATGGCTCCTATATCTGATTGCCGGAGCTTCTGCAGGGCAATTGGATCCTACCTCGGGATTAAGTCCAAGCAGACATAACCTACTTGCATCTTTCCATACCAATGGGTCATGTGGGGCTAGTCGCTCTTCGTGCAGTAGGGCTTGCATAAGAAAAATATTGCCTCGAAAATCTGTGTCCATCATATGAGTGCAATGATGCTTAACCTCTCCATCTATTGCCAGTGAGCAATTAACGTTTGGTCCTTTCTTGCTCGTCAATTCCTGTGGCTGCGTTCACATCTTTCTCTAATCTACACTACCGAGGATACAAATATTCGTGGGGTTTTCCCACTACGAGTTATGCCCTATTTATGGGTATGGTAGGTGTACACATCGTCACTAAAGATCCAAAGATAACACACAGACATTTGCATAAAGCAATCAATCATACACAAGTTACACGAATACACAATTCTATGATACAAACAAATGAAGGAATTTAGTCCTCATTAAGTCTTCTCTTTCCCACATTGCTTCCTAGAAGGCTTGGTTGGAAAGTGACTCCATATCAAATTGGACAAAAGTGGTGATAAGGTGACTACATATCAAATTGGACAAAAGTGATGATATCATTTACATTTTCATAGTTTTGGCTGGGGAAAAGAACTTTGCTAGAATCTTTTAGCCAAATCATCCCATGTAGTTATAATTAACAGTGGAAGTGAGTTTTACCATGCCTTTGCCTTGTCTTAGAGGGAGAATAGAAAGAGTCTCAATCTAATAGCATCATCATAAACTTCATTATGTTTAAAAGTATCAAATAACTCCAGAAAATTAGCTATGTGAGCATTTGGATCATCGTGTGGCATGCCACTGAATTGCACCGTTGAAGCCACCATTTGAAGTATAGTTGGTTTTATCTCAAAATTATTAGCTTTAATGTCAAGCTGTCTAATGCTAGAAGTAGCTCCGGTGACCAAGGAAACAACATAATCTCCCAAAGTTCTGTTTCCAAGTTGATCTTCTATTGCTTTGTTCTTGGTTGTGGAATCCTTCTTCTTCTCCTTATTCAAATGATAAAGGGTGTGTTCAATTTCAAGGTCAAAAGGTACTAAATCCAAATTTCAAATGCATCTCATACACAACTCAAAAAGCCTGAAAAGAAAAGGAAAAATAAAAACAAAATTAAAAATTAAGATTAAGATAAAGAAAATCAAATTAACCTAGAAATAGTTGGTATCAAAAGTAACAGAAAATAAATAGTTCGTGACAAAGGTGCCAAAAAATTGTTGTGAAAATTTGCAAGTGCACAAAATCGTAACAAGTAATATAGTGATAAAGAATGTTGTCGAACCCATGAGGACTATTTACCTATATTAACTATTGAAGTTGTTCTAATTATAAATTATTTGAAAATCAAGAAAAGTGGTAGATTTTGAATTTGAAATTATAAAAAAAAGAATTAAATCAACAAATGAAGAATTGACCAAATACTTAAAAAAAAAAAAGATTTTACCCAATAAGAACACACTAAAGCATCCAACTCAACTAACCAATCCAGTCCCAAAATCCTAATCATGTAATCAGTCAATTATCATCCTAGTTGATGATGAAATATTCTAACTTATCTAAGACCCTGGCTCAAGTAGAATTAGAATTACCCAACATATGATAACCCGTGATATGTCTATGTGAAATTAAAAGTATTTGTGTACATTAAGATTTATAACATTTCATATAAAAGCCGCATAAATTACGTTGGCACATTCCTGTCCTTCGTTCATTTCATGGCATACATCATACGAAACTACACTACATGCATCATCCCTCAAATTAGCATGCACAACAATTCACTCAACTATTGGCCAGATAGTTGAAAACATTAAACTCAATGATATATACTCAAAATGAATGATAAAATTATGATCACATAGAATTAAGATCCATAATTGTCATGGAGAGGCTACATCATAGCCTTCGCAATAGAAATTAGCTCATAATAGAATCAAAACAAACCATAATAATTCTAGAATTCATAATGAAAATTGTACAAAGAGAAGATGAAAGAGTTAAGAAGGAAACTGTATGTGGATTGAAAATCTCAATCATCAATAACAATTCGGCCTCTGTCTTCTTCTTCTTTTTCCAAATTTCGAATTCCTCTTCAATGGTGAAGAAAATCCTCCCTTCTCAAGGTTCTAGTCATCCTCCCTCTTATCTTCCCAAAACAAGATTCTCCCAAAATTGGTTGTTTTTCTGCCACTTCCTTGATGTATTTCTTTCTCTATTGAGGTCTTCTTGCTTTTAAAAGTATTCAACACAAAAGTTGTAGGGTTTCTTCTGAGCTTTCTATAGATACCCAGATCGCCCTTTTTCAATTTCTCTAGCAAAGGTTATGCTCAAAATACGGAAGGATGTTTCAAGAAATTCAAGAAAGGAAAGTTTTATTGGACTCTTGATGAAGGGAATTTGAATTTGAAAATGAAAGTTTCTCCTTAATTCCCATGACTCCTTCAATTTATTTATTCCTAAAAAAATAAATGAAAGTCTAATAAATAAGAAAACTAAACACAAACTAGCATAAAAATAAGAGTAAAAGTATGACAAAACTTATATAGAAATTAAATACATCAGTCATAGTCGACCAATTGACCAAGAGTGCACATTTTCTGCCTATTTTTAACACAGAATCATTGGACAAGCTTTCTCAAGTTTATGTTAAGGAGATAGTTAGACTACATGGAGTGCCTGAGTCTAGATGTTGGGCACAAATATGAGGTTCAATAGCACCTATCATCCACAGACAGATGGATAGACGGAGCATACTATTCAAACATTGGAGGATATGTTACATGCTTATGTGATGGAACTAAGTGGTAATTTGGAAAGTCATTTGCCATTGATGGAATTTGCCCACAATAATAGCTTTCAAGCTGCGATTTGTGGATGCTAGATTTCAAGATCATGACATTGCTCTAAAGAACAAGGAGAACACTATGTAGAGCGTTGAAAGGACGGTTGGTCAATTGGCAAAATTAATATTTGAAATACCTCAAGGATCACTTCCAAGCACCATGGAAAACAACCCGAAAGAGCAAGTGAAGGTCATTACCTTAAGAAGTGGAAGAGCTTAATTTAGAAGAGAAAAAGCAAAATTCTGAAAAAGAGGAGTAGACCGTGAGAGCTATAGCACCCACATCCAAGGTTGTGGCACCCACTGTAATAACCTGCTCTTTCTTTCTTCTTTAATTATGAGCTTCGATCTATGTGCCAAGCATCAATGGCGTGTTTTAAAAGATATCTAGCAGATTTTAAAACAAGTTCGATATTTTAAAGCTTATAGATATTTTAAATATTTTAGAAATATTTATATTGGATATTTCCAGTATTATTGGACTAAACTTGTTTTTAAAATAATACAATTATAATATTTTGATGAGGTCTAAAAATATTATAATTGTGAAAAATTATTTAAATTAAAATATTTTAGTCATTTAAAAATATTACGAAATTTAACTTTATGTTGAAAACTCTAAATTAATTTAAATGGTTTTATTATTTTTGACTGATTAACGAGACTTCATCATTTTAATTAATGATGAAGGAATATTATTTTATAAACTTTAGTTTATAAAATAATATTCTATCTTAATTTCTCACAGTGTTTTATTTTATGCATTTTCAAATCAGTATTTAAACTCACCAATATATCATTTTGAGGATCCCGAAACAAAGGGCCTGAATTTAATACCTAAGCCCCTACCTTTTTCTTTCACTTTTCTCTTTTCCCTCTCTCTCCCCTCTCCCTCTCTCCCAGCCCGACGTGCCACTCTTTCTCATCTCCACCGTGGGGCTTCTTCTCCCAGCCAGAGCCATCACACGCCGCCCAACCTCACCTCCACCACCGACAGCTCCCCCTTTCACCAGCAAGCCCATCCCCACCGACAACCCACTCTCTCCTCTCCTCCCTTCAACCAAATGGGTATGAAAACCCATTTATCTCCTCCAGCCACCATCGTACGCGGCCAATGTGGCCACCGACCACCACCAACGGCATCCCCACACCATGGGCTTTCTTTCCATGGTCTACATTCGATCCAGCTCTCTCTCTCTCTCTACTAGGCTACCTCATGCACGCGACTCCTCAAACACGACTTCACCGTGCGTAGCTCCTTACGCTGCCATGAATGCCCAACAGGGACACCAAGCACTACTACTGTGATCCCTAGCCACCAAGGAACTACTAGCACCTCCTCATCTCCTCTATAAGCCTCTCTCTCTCTACTTGAAATGGGTCTCTCATGGCCTATATCTACCACCGACAGCCGTAGCGCCGCCGTATACCAGTTCTAGCCCTACCAAATACTTCCAGCAACCTCACTCTTGCTCCCGCTAGCTTCCCATGAAATTCCATAGCCTTCCTCCACCTCATGCACCCTCACTCTCTCTCGAGTGCACTGTTCATGGCGAGATCCGCCGTGCTCCGCCACCTCAGACCACCATGAGGTCACATTGAGCCTTTTTAAGACCATGCCTAGCTATCCCTAAGCCCAAACTGCCACTTTACATGGTGGACAGCCACTGCACATGGCTAACGACCACTATACGTGGTGTTAACCGCCACGTTCGACTCCTCCGACACTTTGATCGTGATGGGCAACGAGTGACATATGGGTTATTTTGTTGATGGTATAACCCTCTATCTGTTGTTATTTATGATATATATTAGTTAATAGGTTGTGGACTATGCTATTAAGTATGGGCTTGAGGTGTATGCCATAGTTGTGATATTGCGTGGTGTGCGAAGGGAGTACACGTGGAGCGTACTCCATGTAGTATAGAGATGCACAGTGTAACCTGTGCTATAGTGACGTGTGGCGTAGAGTGAAGAGAGTACACGTGGCATATGCTCTGTGTTGTGTAGTGATACACTGTATGGCGTATCGCGTATAAAAGAATGGTTGCATAGTTGAGGAGCGTAAAGTGTATTGTGTAGCATCGGGAACTGTGTAACAGTGTCCCGAGGTAGTTGTGACGTGGCCTGTAGTCCGAGGTGATGGGTGTCACCTTGTCGTTGACTTAAGGTTGAGAGTATGTGTGAAGTGGTGGAAAAATATCAGAATAGTACAGCAGAAGCATGACGGGTGTCGTGACATGACTCAGGATTAGTCTCGAGCTATGTGACGTGACATAGGTGCATTTGTAGATGCAGTCCTCTTGTTATGTTTCGGGATGAATTGGTACAGGGCCGAGAAGTAGGAAGAGTCCTATCGACCGGATTTGAGCAAGTTGGTATCGAAGTATGGAGCTTATTTATACAAGTGGGTGTTCGTTGGATTATAAGTTGGTTTTAGGTGATAAAAGGGATGAGATACATGTGCCTCGGGTGAGACACGTGTGCTGGACAAGTTTACCGTATGTAATGGATAATCTGTCCTCAGCATGATTGCATGATGTTTAAGCCTCAGAGTTGGCTTAAAGCCATGTGGCATGCATGGATGGGAATGAGGATTGAGTATGGGCTAGGATGCAATAAGGTAGTGATGAGTATATTGTCTAAGGTTGGAATGTGGAAATTGAAGAGTAAGTCAAAAGTCTTAGTGTCTTAACCTTAACGTGAATCATGAAGGATCACTTTAAGGAATAAAACTCCAAAGATTTTAGCATAGTAAATGGTACGTAAGAGCTCAGAGATGGATGGAGAGTGTTCCAAGTGGAGCATAATTCTATTCTAGTATAGTTACTTATGCATTAGATAGAGAATGACGTAAGGTTATTTGTATACATGTAGGTTACCATCTAACACGCACATGAATGGACTGCATGGAATGAGTATGGCATGAAGTCCAAGTAAATATTGCGTTCATACTCTTCTAGAGTTTTCTAAATAAATGAAAATGAAAATGAAACGTTTTTCTCTTAAAATACTTTACGAATTGATGCGAAAGACTTTTTAAGAAAGAAAACTAAGTATAAGTTTTCAAGTATACGTAAGTAACGGCCCTCCTTGGCAGCCCCTTTTTCACACACCCAAAGTACGTAAGTGTATGCATGTGGATGGATGCTATATGTGGTACGTATTGTATGTATGTTCACGAAATGAAACGAACTGATGCTCTAAAATGATGCACGAACTGAAGTTTTAAACGATGTCATGAAAGAAAACTGTTTTTAAAATGACTTTTATGAATGAGCTTTTAAAATGACTTTATGAGTGAAAGGAACTGAAGGACTGTAAGAACTATAAGAACTGTAAGAATTGAATGAAAGGAATGAAAGAACTGTAAAGAATTGAATGGACTGTAAAGGAATGAAAGGACATAAAGGAATGGATGAACTAAATGCTTAATGTATGAAAATACGTAACGGCCACATGAATGGAATGGAAAGGTACCGAAGGAATGGACAGGGCATATTACAATGCCGGGTAAGTAGTACTGGTAGTGCACCCAGTGCTATACCCTGACGGAATGGATTCCCAACTCTTGGCCACAGGCGGAATTGGGTCCAAAAGACCACTAACCCTAGCACACGAGGTGCAACAGTGTGCAATAGCCAATGAAAGGGATAAGAAAGAATGTATGCATGTTAAGAAAGAATGCATGTATGTATGAAACAATGTATGCATCAAAAGACTCTTTAAAAAATGAAGGCAGTGAGGCCTAGGGAACTGTTTTATGAGAAGAAAACGCTTTTAAAGAAAATCTCCACCTCACAACATTTTAAAACGAATCGAACGCCTATGCATGATAAGTATATGATATGTATAGAGTGATAAATGCATGACTGAAAACCTATGTTATTATATTTTAACTATATGAAGTAATGCTTACGAGTCATCGACTCATTTTAGTTTTTATGTGTGCCCTCCCAAGGATAGGATGAGCATGATGCGTCAGGATGGGCACATCCCAAGGGGAAGAGCACGAAAGCCTAGGCACGATATTTTGTGCGGGAGACTTTACTTATAAAATTTAATATTTTTTGCTGTAACCTTTTTAATTAAGAAAACAAGTTTTATTTATAAATATGGAGTCTTTTGTATCCTGGCACGAAATGAAAGAAAATTTTAAAAGGAACCATAATTCCCGTCTATTTTCTTAAAATCATTCTCTAAAGGACCCACCACAAGGATGAACGTTACACCCACCCTTGTCCCCAGCCAAAGAGTTAAAAACTCAGAAAATCATCCTGTTTCTTCTTCTCATATTTCTCCTTATGATCCTCCTATATCTTTTCCTCAAAGACTTCAGAAAAATAAGCTAGATAAACAATTTTCTAAGTTACTTGATGTTTTTAAAAGTTAAATATTAACATTCCTTTTGCAGATGCCTTGGAACAAATGCCTAGCTATGTGAAGTTTTTGAAGGATATATTATCAAACAATCGAAAATTGAATGAGCATGAGATGGTGATGTTGACTGAGGAGAGTAGTGCAATTTTGCAAAAGAAGTTGCTGCCTAAATTGAAAGATATGTGGAGTTTTACAATCTCGTGCACTATAGGAAAATCTTATTTTGATAGAGTTTTATGCGATTTAGGGCAAGTATTAATTTAATGCCTCTCTCTATTTTCAGGAAATTGGGTCTTGGAGAAGAAAAGCCGACCATCATCTCTTTACAATTGGCGAACATATTGATTAAGTACCTGAAAGGACTCATTGAGGATGTATTGGTAAAAGTGGATAAGTTTATTTTCCCAGCTGACTTCATTGTACTTGATATGGAGGAGGACGAGGAGATTCCTTTAATTCGGGGCCGACTATTCCTTACGACTAGGAGAGCTTTAATCGATGTCCAACATGGAAAGCTTATTTTGAGGGTCGAAGACGAGCATGTCACTTTCAATGTCTTTAAAGCCATGGAATTTCGTCTTGAGGTGCATTCATGCTTTTGAATAAGTGACTGAGACAAGGTCATGGCTGATGAGATTTATAAAACCAAATTTCAAAAGAGGCCACCTAAACTGAAAGTGGAAGAGTTAAGTTTCTCTCAGCCGACTTCTGCAAGTAAGGAACCACTTAAGCTTGAGCTCAAAATACGTACATCAAATTTGTAGTTTCAAGAGGTTGAAGAGATCTCCTAAGGGTACACGGTTGCACTTTCAAGGAAAATATTCAATTGAAAGAAAAGGAAAATAATTAGGGTAGCTCCTTGCCACTGAGCTAGAAGAGCCTACCGCAGCACGTAAGAAGGCAGCAACTGAGTTCCACAGTGCCCAAATGTCTATATAGTACGCTCTGTCTCTCCATCTGTCTATGGATGATAGGCACTACTGAACCTCAAATTCGTGCTCAACATCTAGACTTGAGCACTCCATATAGTTTGACTATCTCCTTAACATAAACTTGAGAAAGCTTGTCCAATGAGTCTGTGTTTGCAATAGGTAGAAAATGTGCACTCTTGGTCAATCGGTGGACTATGACTGATGTATTTAATTTCTATATAAGTTTTGTCATACTTTTACTCTTATTTTTATGCTAGTTTGTGTTTAATTTTCTTATTTATTAGAGTTTTTATTTATTTTTGTTTAGGAATAAATAAATTGATGGAGTTATGGGAATTAAAGAGAAACTTTTATTTTCAAATTCAAATTCGCTTAATCAAGAGTCCAATAAAACTTTCCTTTCATGAATTTCCTGAAACACCCTTCCATATTATGAGCATAACTTTTTCTACATAACTCAAAAAAGGGTGATATGGATATCTATAGAAAGCTAAGAAGAAACCTTGCAACTTTTGTGTTGAAGAATTAAAAAAAAAAAAGAGAGATCTCGATAGAGAAAAAAACATATCAAGGAGGCAGCAGAAAAATAGCTGATTTTGGGAAAATCTTGTTTTGGGGAGATAAGAGGGAGGACATCTAGAGTCTTGAAAAGGGAGGATTTTTTTCACCATTGAAGAGGAATTCAAAACTTGGATAAAGAAGAAGAAGACAGAAGCCGAATTGGAGTTATTGACGATGGAGATTTTCGATCTATATATAGTTTTCTTCTTAACTCTTTTATCTTCTTTTTGTACAATTTTCATTATGAATTCCATAATTATTATGGTTTGTTTTGATTCTATTATGAGCTCATTTCTATTGCTAAGGCTACGATGTAGCCTCTTCACGACAATTCTGAATCTTATTTCTATATGATCATAATTTTATCATTCCTTTTCAGTATACATCATTAAATTTTAATATTTTCAATTATCTAGCCAATAGTTGAGTGAATTGTTGTACATATTAATTCGAGAAATGATAAGTAACAGCCCGCTAGAAATTCAATGGTGAAATTTTTATAAACTTTAGGAACCTCGTGAAAACTCTGTAAGTTTTCACGAATCAACTAATTGCATAGGTTTTAGTCTATCAACATAGTTAGTGTTATCACTCACTATGGTGCCAGAAATGTGATTTTAGTTGTTTGAGGTAGTTAGAATTGTCAGAATATGTTATGGTCTGCGCCACTAGACTCAGTAGAATATTTAAAATTTTATGGTCCAATAACTCATTTTCATAATTTCGGATGAAACGCCTGTTTGAAACTGTGAATTTATTTTTAGGAGCACCTCGGGGTTGAGTCTTGGTAAACGATTTTTACTGTAGGTTAATATGAATATATAGAATTTTTCAGTACTAAGTTTAATATTTTTTTTTGGAGTGAATAGTAACCTCGATAAGCGTACTAAGTGTAGTGTTTTCAAAATCATAATGTAGAATGCCCAAATTAGGTTAGATAAGTTTTATTTGGACACTTGGTAAGACTTTAGCCACATAGTGAATAGTATTAGATACTTGGCATAAGGAGGAACCATCAAATAAATTTGTGAAAGAAATTAAGGTGTAAGATCATGTCACCTAAGCAAAACCTTTTTCATCTAATCAACCAAATTGAGCCAGATCAAAAAGGGTTTCAACCCTAGTGAAACCATAAATGGTTGAAATCCAATTGAAACCCCAAAAGCTTGGCTGAAACCGAAACCCTAAACGGTTTCCCCAAACCCTAAATTGGCCTTCAAATCCTTTTTGATCCAATTGCTAGCATTGTGTTTAATCACTTGATTAAATCACTTCCACATGCTATTAATTTCTCAAATTCTTGTTATGACATCTTTATCCAACGTTTCAAACTTTGAAAATTTGATTGGGCCAAGAATAATTGGGCTTGGGCTTGATAGCAACACAAACCCTAACCAAACCCCCTTTAAACCCCAAATTAAAGCCCACTTGGTTGAGGCCCACCAAGGCCCACGAATTTGGCCACCTTGGCAAGGTTTCTTGGAGAGTTTCCTCCCCCACATGGTAGACCATTCACTGCCCTTGGCTGCACCCAATGGTGCCTTGATGAGATGGAGAAACCCACCCCATCAACCCCAATACCGCCCAGCTTCTGCAAGCTGTCCTCTTCCTTCACTATTCTCCACTTTATGTCACATATCTACCTCCAATCAATGGTCATTCAGGTCCATATCTTCCCCCTACAGAAGTCTTGAGTTGTGCAAGTCACACTTACTTCCCTTTCATCATTTCTTCACCCCGTTCTTAGAGAGAAACCCAAAAGAGCTCTCTGGGGTAGATTTCTGTGTGTTTTTGCATGGAGCTTTTCGATCCTTTGTAAGTATTTTAACACAATTACTCCTTCATAAAATTTGTTCCTATTTGAGTATAGTTTCCGTAGATATATTATTTGTATGATACCATGGTCATTTGGTCAGTCAAAAGTATTTTTAACCATGGAAAGGTCATTCTGGGCGTAAAACTGGAGAGTATGTTATGTTTTGAAATTTTTGATCAAGCTAATGGACATATCTTGGTCCAAAACTTTTATGGAGTGTTTTTAGCATGTTTTTAAGAGTTTTCATTGAATTTTTGTTGCATGAATAAAGCTTTTGATGATAGATTTTCTTAGATCTAGAAACTTGAAAACTAGAAGTGGAAAAACAGTTTTTATTTGGAGAAAGTTTGAATATTTCGTGGGTTGATCTTACTCTAATGGCTTTGATATTTTTATATGATGATCCTAAGTCTCTTATTTTCATGTTAGGATATTATTTTGGAGATATTTAGCGTTAGTTTCAAAGATATGGTTTTTCTTAGCAAGAGAATTTCGGTTAGGCCTAAAATTTGATGCTTTTGGGTTAGATCTATGTTTTATTGAGTTTTAGCCATGTGATTTTAAGTTTGATGGTTGTATATTCTTTAGGACACGTTTTTAAATCTTGTGATGCTTTATTACAAAGATCTCACCTTCTTAAGCCATTGATCAAGAGATTTATCAAAACTAGTTAAGAAAAAGTTTCTGTTTTTGGACTAAGTGTAAAACCAAAAACTCCAAGTGTTATTTTGTGATTTTGGTGACTTTAGATTGATGATTTAAATCATGGTTGATCTTAGGATGATGTTATGAATATGTTAGAAGTAAGATTTGATTTTTTTGGAATTCTTGCAGATGTTTTGATTTAGGGACAAAGCTTGTGATTCAAGTGTTTGGATCTTTTTACAAAAAAAGTTTAGTTTTGATTATAAGTCTTTTCTAAATGGATATTTTAAGTATGGTTTTAAACTTAGGATTGGAAGATGTTTGTTGGAAAATTTTGGTTTAAGCATGAGTTTTGAAGTTAGAAGCAATTGCAACAAAAATGAAGAGAAATGGCCTATGGATATTTTGGCCATAGTGTGTTTTCCATAGTTGTGATTTATTTTAAATTTTTCTGAGTTGATTTTTGAGTTTAGGACAAAATTTACATGAGGAATGTAAATTTTGAAAATTTTTGGAGTTAGGATGTGAAATCCTTAAGTTAGATGTAAAATAGTCATTTTTCCACAGGTAGAGGATAAAATGGTAATTTTACTCTAAGTTATCTCTTTTACATATTTCTAATTGTTATTAATTAAATTTCTAACTTTTAGAATATCCTTTTACAGTTCCTCGTGTTTCGCGCTTTATTTTCAATGAACGCGACAAATGAGGTAAGTTAACTCTTAACTTACTATCAATTTTTTGTGTGTATGTGTAATGGGTAAGGGAAACTATATTTTATGTTTGTATGTTGTTATATAGGTCATGCCATGTTATCACATGTTTATCTGTAACATGAATTATTCTGTCATGAAATACTTATTTGTTATACAATATATTCTACCACATGTTATGTCATGTTATGAACTATTGTCTGTTACATGCTATACCATGTTATGAAATGTTATCTGTTATGTTAATGTCTCAAAGTACGTCATGTCTGTCGTCTTACGTTCATGTCACGTTACGCTACGTCAGGACTTCTGTCTTTTCGTATTCATGTCGTGTTTGGTCTCGAATACAGTTTGTGTATCTCAAGAATAATCATGTTAAGTTATTCATGTCAATCACGACCCTAAGTACTAGGATAGGGTAATATCCTAGTGGAACTCCTTTGTTCACGCTAGTGTCTAAATAGGTGTGAAATTCACTAGATTGATGAAGTACAGTCAACAGGTTGCGAATGAGGCCTAACTAGCTAGTCACCAGAGTGCGCCAGGCACTAATGCCGATGGAGCCATATTTTATTTTTACGTGTGTTCACAGCAAGTGTGGCACAAACAATTCGTGGGGCCACAAAAACTGTGGAGCATGAAGTATGGGGCCACAATAACTATGGAGTACGTATTAACGCACTCACAGCTGGTGTAGATACCTGTGTTGTGATGTGGTAATCGGCAGGGACACACGGCTCAAGGGGACCCGTGTAGCACCCATATGGTCACTTTATTAATTAAGTCAATTGAATAAGATTCCATGTTCAAGTATTTCACGTTCAAGTCATGTTTCACGTTACGTTATGTTCAAGTTTACACATGTCAAGCTTCAAGTTCACATCCATGTTATGTTTCAAGTTCATGTCCATGTTACAATTTAAGTTCATGTCACGTCAAGCTAAGTTTCTATTTCAGTTCAATTATGTCAACTCATGCCATGTTATGTCGTGTCACATTATGCTTATTATTTTATGCCATGTTATGTTATATTTACTTTTGACTTTGATGGTGCATTCATACATTTATTTCTATGCATGCATCATTAATCTATATAAAAGTTTTCTATTAACTTGCTAAGATTTGTAGTCAAATCTCACCGTGGTAGTCCCAACTACCATTCCCACCGAATGGTAGGTGATGTGTCAGGTTCAGAACAGGGAGCAGACACCGATAGGTTGGAGGAGGTTGACAGTCTTCCATGTTTTGAGATTAAGGTCTTCTGAAACCCGTACTGTAATCGTGGATATTTATTTTGTTTAGTATGCATGGATTATGCTTTAATTATTTGGTATGTTATAAGTTTGGTGCATAGTATTCAAAAAAAAATTATCCGCTGCGAATATTGCATAATGCTAGATGCATGTTAGGAACATTGCATCTTATATGTCATGAACGGGGACAGGTAACCTTGTGTTACATGTCTCGAAGCTTCAGATGTCCGTCCAATCCCAAACGAAAATCTGGGGGCGTCACATGATACATGTAGTGTAACTTTGTATGATGTGTGTCATGAATTGAATGAAAGACAGGAATGCAATGCGGCTTTTATATGAAATATTTTAAATCTTAATGAGCACAAATACTTTTAAATTCCCATAGACATATCATGAGTTATCATACGTTGGGTAATTCTAATTCTACTCGAGAGAGGGTCTTAAATAAGTTAAATATTTCGCCGTCAATTAGGATGATAATTGACTGATTGCATGATTAGGATTTGGGATTGGATTGGTTTGGTAAGTCGGATGCCTTGGTGTTTTCTTATTGGGTGAAATCTTCTTCTTTTTAAATATTTGGTCAATTCTTCATTTGTTGATTTAATTTTAGTTTTTAGATTCAAAATCCACAACTTTTCTTGATTTTCAAATAATTTCGAATTAAAACAATTTCAATAGTTAGTAAGTAAGTAAATAGTCCTTGTGGGTTTGACATCCTTCTTTATCACTAGATTACTTGTTACGATTTCGTGCACTTGCAAATTTTCACAATAAGTGCAATGGCGTCAAAAACTTGTTATGAAAATTCGTAAGTGCACGAAATTGTAACAAATAATATAGTGATAAAGAAGGATGTTGAACTCACGACGACTATTTACCTATTAACTTTTGAAATTGTTCTAATTCTAAATTATTTGAAAATCAAGAAAATTAGTGGATTTTGAATCTGAAAAATAAAAGTAAAAAAAAAATTAAATTAAATCAACAAATAAAGAATTGACCAAATACTTAAAAAGAAGAAGATTTCACCCAATAAGAAAACACGAAGGCATTCGACTTACCTAACTAATACAATAACAAATCCTAATCATGCAATCAATCAATTATCATCCTAGTTGAAGGTAGTGATGGAACTACATAGTGGTTGAGCGCCCTCCCAAAATTGTTTCAAAATTTAAAATACTCCTTAAATTTGATTCATAATTTTATGTATATAGAAATTGGTCCCCCAAAAAAAATTTTATAATTTTCTTATTCCCATATATTTTTTAAAATTTCAATATACATAGAAATGTCTCTCTAATCTAATTTTTTTTCCTATAACCCCTAGATTTTGTATAATTTTTATATATTATCTATTTTCAAGGATATGGCCCCACTAAAATTAAGATTAGGAGAAATAATGAACTATTAACGTTGACCCCAGAGTTTTTTTATTATACAATATTAAGTTTCTTAATATAAAATCCAAAGTGAAAATATAAGAAAAACCATTTAAAATTGATGATTTATATGAAAAATGGTGGAGATGATTTATATTCTAAAATTCATTGAATAAGGAAAAGTTTATTTAAGCTCTCAATTGCAGTATTCTATACTTAATGTGACACCAAAATAGATTGATTTTATATGAAATTTGATAAACTAACTTAGATATTAGAATGAGAGATGACATTCTAAAATATCACTTGATAGTTTCTATAAAGAAAAAAGTTTCTAAATATTTCATATTTATAAAATAATAATAAATGAAAATTATTCTATGAAATACTGTCATCAGAAATCTGAAACGGACATTAAGTTGTGTTTTTAAAATTTTATTTTAACGTTATTTGAAAATTTTAATGAGATTTAATTTTATATACAGTTATACCTTATGATTTTGTAATATTTTTTTCATTTTACTTGAATATCTCATGCAGTAGAAAAGTTGGCCCCCTTAAGAACAATTGCTAGTTCTACCACTAGTTGAAGGTGAAATTTTCTAACTTATCTAAGACCCTCTCACGAGTAGATTAGAATTACCCAACATACGATAACCTATGATATATCTATGCGAATTTAAAAGTATTTGAGCACATTAAGATTTATAAAATTTCACATAAAAGTCGCATAAATCGTGTTGGCACATTCCTATCTTTCATTCAATTCATGGCATATATCTTATGAAGCTACACTACATGCATCATATCTCGAATTAATATACACAACAAATCACTCAACTATTGACCAGATAATTGAAAACATTAAACTCAATGAGATATATTCAAAATGAATGATAAAATTATGATCACATAGAAATAAGATTCGGAATTGTCATGGAAAGGCTACATCGTAGCCTTAGCAATCGAAATTAGCTTATAATAGAATATAAAAAAACCATAATAATTTTTGAATTCATAATGAGAATTGAACAAAGAGAAGATGAAAGAGTTAAGAAGGAAACCATATGTAGATTGAGAATCTCAATTGTCAACAACTTCAATTCGGCCTCTGTCTTCTTCTTCTTCTTTTTTCAAGTTTCGAATCCATCTTCAATGTTAAGAAAATCCTCCCTTTTCAAGGCTCTCATCGTCCTCCCTCTTATCTCCCCAAATCAAGATTCTCCCAAAATCAGTTGTTTTTCTGACGCCTCCTTGATGTGCGTTTTTGTATATCGAGGTCTTCTTTTTTTTCAAAAGTCTTCAACAAGAAAGTTGTAGAGCTTCTTCTTAGCTTTTTTTTTAGATACCCAGATCACCTTTTTAGAGTTCTCTAACAAAATTTATGCTCAAAATACTGGAGTTTGTCTCAAGAAATTCAATAAAGGAAAGTTTTATTGGACTCTTGATGAAGGGAATTTGAATTCGAAAAGGAAAGTTTCTCCTTAGTTCCCATGACTCATTCAATTTATTTATTCCTAAAAAAAAAAAAAAGTAAAATCTCTAAAAATATGAAAATTAAACACAAACTAGCATAAAAAATCAGAGTAAACTTATGACAAAACATATATAGAAATTAAATACATCAATGATCCAAATTGAATTCTTCCCTGACGATGTCTTCCTTGATGATGTCCTTGGAAAACCTATAACGAAATCCATAGGCACATCTTCCCACTTCCATTATGGGATCGACAATAATTGCAATTCTCCAGTTGGTCTCTGATGTTTAGCCTTCACCAGTTGGCAAATTGAACATTTTGTAACAAACTCTGCCACATATTTTTTATTCCATCCCACCAAAACTAACCCTTCAAATCCCAATACATCTTGGTGCTACCAGGATGAGCAGTAAAAGCTGTGCAATGGGCTTCCTTCAAAATCTTCTCCTTTAAGTCTGGAACATTAGGAATCACTTTCCTTTCCTTGTAGCACATCATTCCATCTTTACCAATCGAAAAATGTTGTGGCCCTTACGATCTTAGAATGTTTTGTCGAAGCTTCTCTAATTTATCGTCTTTGCCCTGTCTTTCGATAATTTCCTCCTCGGTTAATGGTACAATCTCCTGCACCACTGATAACTTAGCTTCTCTAGGCGGCTTACCAAACAGTAGTTCCCGCATTTCTACCAAAAGTTATGGCATGTCGACCTGGGTCTTACAACTAAGGGTGTTTGCTACCACATTGGCTTTTTCCAAGGAGATACTTAATTTCACACTGGTAGTCACTAATCATCTCTACCCATCTTCTCTATCTCATGTTTAAGCTCTTCTGACTAAACAGATATTGAGACTTTTATGGTCATTGTAAACCTCACACTTTTCTCCATAAAGATAATGTCTCCAGATCTTCAATGAAAAGACTACTACAACGAGTTCCAAGTCATGAGTTGGGTAATTTCGCTCATGATCTTTGATGAGTGTACGAAAGTGCACTCTAAATACCCTATTATTGGATTAAAATGCTAAAATGTGAATAGAGTTAATGGAAATTAATGTGTATTCTTGGATTGAGTTTCTATTTATATTACGATACTCCTAAGCAGTTTTTTTATGTTTAATTTTAGAGTTTATAAAAGAGCAAGTCAAAGCCCAATCAAATTCAAAGAAGAGGCACAAGTGGCAGATTTGAAGAGAGGAGAAAATCACTTTGATGGCCACCATTTGCTTTATCTTTCTTTGGAGATTTTTGTTGTCCATTATATTTATGGGTAACTAAATTCTAAAGTAGGGCTAGGGATGAACTTGCACATTAGATGGTATTTTTAATTTGTATTTTTGATTTCTAATTACTAAAACCCTTATGTTTTATCATTCTCAATTCGTTGCTGATGTTTCATTCTCTGAATAATCATAGAATTTTTTTTTTTTTTTTGATTTAGTCATGCTTTTTCGATTGAATGGATTGGTTCTTTAATTATGTTTGGATCAATTATTTATCTATATTGATTTAGTTCTTTGCTGCAATATTGCTCACTGAGTATATTATTGTCGTTGGATTTTCTCAATAGGGATAATAATGTACGTATTTTAAAAGTGGTGAATGATTTTTCAAAGGGTTACATTTGGTTTAATTTTGGTTTATAAATCTATACCTTCCAATTGGGAATTTCGGGAATTAAGTTTCCAATTGAATTATCTAATGAATTAAGAATAATTAAAATATTAGATTTGTGCAAGGGATTCCTAACGATGTACTGTTCATCAAATTTGAGTACTTTTTTCCATTAATCACTTTGCTTCACTTTAATTTGCATTTAAAATTAATCTTTGTTCTCCATTAATTATTTAATATTTTCTTTATTTTATTTGTTCCTTCTGCTATTTTTTTAATTTGTCTTCCCGTGAAATCGACATCCCAAAGTTGTGTTACAACTACCACACTATTCTTTAGGCGTAATCAAATTTTGGTGCCGTTGCCAGGGAGACATTAGAAGAATTGCTAAATAGTTTTTCTTTTTAGGAGTTTGTAAAAGCGGCAACCTCATTCCCTCTTTTAGCTTGCTGCATCTTCATTTTATTTTATTTTTCTTTTTGTAGTTTTTTTTAGTGTTGTGTTTTCTCTACCTTGCATGCACAGGTATAGAGACACCTTGGGTCGGTTTGCTTGTAGACATGTGTTAAAGTTAGAGTCAGAATCTAATTTTTCTAATCATTTGTTTGATAATCCATTTAGTCCCAAAAAAATGAGTATGCATGAAGATCAACCTAGGACTCTACATGAGTGCCTTCACCCTACACGTATAGCAACACTATCATGCATTATATTTCCACCAAATATTCCTCCAATGGTTTTCAAACCAGGTATAATACAACTTCTCCATACTTTTCATGGTTTAGAGAGTGAAATTCCATATGTGCATATTAGGGAGTTTGAAGAGGTTGTTGCTACATTTCATGGTCAACCTGGCACTGTAGATGTTGTTCAACTTAAGTTCTTTCCTTTCTCACTAAAGGCTAAGGCGAAGAGTTGGATATATTCATTGAGACCACAGTCGATTGGGTCATGGGCTGAGATGACCCAGATGTTTTTCAATAAATACTTTCCTCATCATAAGACTAATACTTTGAAAAGACAAATCTCAACTTTCACACAAAAGGATGGTAAGACTTTGTATCAAGCATGGGAATGTTTTAAAGAGTTACTTAGCTTGTGTCCCCATCATGGTTATGAAAGTTGGCGTCTAGTTAGCTATTTTAATGAAGATCTCACTCCTAGAGAGCGTCAATTTGTTGAAATGATGTGTAATGATGAGTTTTTGCGGAAGAACCTGGATGAGGCAATAGAGTATTTGAATGAACTTGCAGTAAAAGCTCATAGTTGAACAGAACCAAATGCTTTTGACAGTACCAATCGAGCACGCTCCAATCAAACTCATTCTAGTGGAGGCATCTATTATCTCAAAGAAGAAGATAACTTGAAGGCAAGGATGGAGGGCCTAACAAGAGAGTTAGAGGCATTGAATATTAAGGAAACTATGGTAGCTTGTATTATTCGCCAAGTTGATGCATCTAAATTTTGTTTTACTTGTCAGGGAGTAGATCATCTTACACAAGATTGCCTAACACTTGCTAAGATGAGAGTAGTGTATGAGGAACATTGCAATTATCTTGGCATGTATAAAAAATCATTTTCACCCTACTCAGATACATACAATTTTGGTTAGAGAAATCCCCAAACTTTTATTGGAAGTCTAAAAACAACAGCCTGCACAACCCCCTAGATCATATCTTGCACCATATCATGCATCTTCTTCTTCTAGGAACTCCTTAGAAGATACTTTACATGCTTTTATTAAGGCACAGGGTAAAACTAATCAAAAGTTTTAATATTTGATTGCTCAGATTGTTGAAGAAAACAAGGAGATAAAGAGCCATGTATCAAAGATGATGAGCTACTTGAGTGGGAATGAGTGTGGCAAGTTCCCTTCTCAAGCTCAGTCTGCACCCCATGGTCAACACATGGCACAAGAGAATTTGAAGGATGTGAATGCCATTGTGACACGAAGTGGTAAGTCATTACACATCCCAACAACGAACAAATCAGAGGATGTGGAAGAGGATCAAAGTAATAGGGGTGCAGAGCTGCCAAAAGAAGCTGAGGTAATAAAGAGCCCAGTTAAAGTACCATTTCCTCAAACTTTAAAATTGAATAAGCGAACTTTGGATCCTAACAATGAAATCTTGGAGAATCTTCAGCAGGTAAAAATTAACCTCCCTCTTCTGCATGTTATTAAACAAGTTTCTACTTATGCAAAAGTTATTAAAGATTTGTTTATAGTTAAGAGGAAGCACCATGTGAAGAAGATAGCGTTTCTGACGCCTCCCAAGTACAAAGATCCTGGTTGTCCAACCATTGCATGCAGCATTGGAAATCATGAGTTTGGGCAAGGTTTGTTAGATTTAGGACTTAAGGATTTCACATCCTACCTCTTTAAATTTCCAAAATTTTCATTCCTCATGTAAATTTTGTCCTAAACTCAAATATCAATTCAGAAAATATAAAATAAATCACAACTATGGAAAACACAATATGGCCGAAACATCCATAGGTCATTTCTCTTCATTTTTGTTGCAACTCCTTCCAACTTCAAAACTCATTTCTAAAATTTTGCAACAAGGATATTCCTATCCTAAGTTTAAAACTAGACTTAAAACATCCATTTAGAAAAAGCTAATAATCAACACCAAACTTTTTGTAAAAAGATCCAAACACTTAATCACAAGCTTTAACCCTAAATCAAAACATCTCTAAGAACTCCAAAAATCAAATATTACTTCTAACATATTCATAACATAATTCTAAGATCAACCATGCTTTAAATCATTAAAATAAAGTCACCAAAATCACAAAATAACACTTGGAGTTTTTGGTTTTACACTTAGTCCAAAAACAGAAGCTTTTTCCTCAATTAGCTTTGATAAATCTCTTGATCAATGGTTTAAGAATGTGAGATCTTCGAAATAAAGCATCGCATGGTTTAAGAATGTGTCTTGAATAGGATCCAACCATCAAACTTAAAATCACATGGCTAAAAATTAATAAAACATAGATCTAATCCAAAAACATCAAATCTTATGCCTAACCAAAATCCTCTTGCATAGAAAAATCATATATTTGAAAATAATACTTAATATCTTCAAATAACATCCTAACATGAAAATAAGAGACTCAGGATCATCATATAAAAATATCAAAGCCTTTAGAGTAAGATCAAACCTCGAAATATTCAAACTTTCTCCAAATAATAACTGTTTTGCCACTTCCAGTTTTCAAGTTTCTAGATCTAAGAAAATCTATCATCAAAAGCTTTAGTCATGCAACAAAACCTCAATGAACACTCTTAAACACATGCTAAAGACATTCCCTAAAATTTTCAGACCAAGATATGTTCATTAGCTTGGTCAAAAACTCCAAAACATAACATACTCTGCAGATTCACGCCCAGAATGACCTTTCCATGGTTAAAAATAGTTTTGACTAACCAAATGACCATGGAATGATACGACTAATATATCTATGGAAACTATACTTAAAGAAGAACAACCTTTATGAAGGAGTCAGAATGTGAAAATATCTACAAAGGGTCTAAAATCTCTACGCAATAAGACCCAGAAATTTGCCCAAGAGAGCTCATTTGGGTTTCTCTTTAAGAACGGGGTGAAGAAGTGATTAAAGGGAAAGAAGTGTGTCTTGCACAACTCAAGAATTCTGTAGGGGGAAGAAATGGACCTGAATGACCCTTAATTAGAGGTGGCTATGTGACATAAAGTGGAGAATAGTGGGGGGCAAAGGACTGCCTGCAGAAGCTGTGAGGTACGGAGGTTGAGGGGGTGGGTTTCTCTATCTCATCAAGGCACTGTTGGGTGTAGCCAAGGGCAGTGGATGGTCTACCATGTGGGAGAGGAAACTTCTTTAAGAAACCTTGCTAGGGTGGCCAAATTCGTGGGTCTTGGTGGGCCTCAACCAAGTGGGCTTCAATTTGGGGTTTAAAGGGGGTTTGGTTAGGGTTTGAGATGCTATGAAGCTCAAATCCAATTTTTCTTGGCCCAATCAAATTTCCAAGGTTTAAAAGGTTGGATAATGATATCATAACAAGATTTTGAGAAATTAATAGCACATGGAAGTGGTTTAATAAAGTGGTTAAACACATTGCTAGAAATTGGATCAAAAAGGGTTTTGAAGGCCAACTTTAGGGTTTGGGGAAACCGTTTAGCGTTTCGGTTTCAACCAAGTTTTCGGGGTTTCAATTGGATTCCAACCATTTAGGTTTTCACTAGGCTTGAAACTCTCTTTGATCTGGCTCAATTTGATTGATCAGATAAAAAGGGTTTTGCTTAGGTGGCATGATCTTACACATTGATTTCCTTCACAAATCCATCTAATGATTCCTCTTTATGCCAAGTTTCTAATACTGTTCACTATGTGTGGCTAAGATCTTGCCAAGTGTCCAAATAAAACTTCTCTAACCTAATTTGGACATTCCAGACTGTGATTTTGAAAACACTGCACTTAGTACGCTTATCGAGGTTACTATTCACTCCAAAAAAAAGCGTAATAAACTTAGTACTGAAAAATTCTAAATATTCATATTAACCTATAGTAAAAACCGTTTACCAAAACTCAACCCCGAAGTGCCCCTATAAATAAATTCATAGTTTAGAACAGCCGTATCGTCCGAAATTATGAAAATGAGTTATTGGGCCATAAAATCCTAAATATTCAACTGAGTCTAGTGGTGTAGACTATAATGTATTCTGACACTTTTAACTACCTCAAACAATTAAAATCGCATTTCTGGCACCATAGTGAATGATAACACTGATTATGTTGACAGACTAAAACCTTTGCGATTAGTCAATTCGTGAAAACTCCGTAAGTTTTCACGAGGTTTCTACAGTCTATAGAAATTACACTATTGAATTTCTAGCGGGCTATTACACCCAACCTCCCTCTCCCTCTTCGTCGCACACATGCACACAACCCAAAAATGGGTTTTACGCACGGTTCCTCCATGACCCATGGCCGAGCTCCACCACCTACGACCTCCTGCAGCTGTCATGAGCCTTCCCTAGCCACCATGACTCCTCCCCAAGTTCCTCTGTGCCAGCCAAGCCCTTCATCTCTCTCACGCCCTCTCACTCTCTCATGGGTTTCTCAACCCATTTAGCTTAGATCTGTCGCTCTCCAGCCACCGGACTGCCTCTTCCTTGCCACCACAGCTCCATCGCACCTCTCTCAAGCCCTCCATGGCTAGCCAAGAACCAGCCAAGCTTCTTGATGGATCCCAAGGTGAACTGAGCTCTAGAGATCTTTTGTAAGTTCCAGATGGTGCAACCATGAGATCGAGAGTTAAGAAGAGTAAGGAAGCAATGCAAGGATTGGTGCAATCCATTTGAGACGTGTCTAGCAAGAGCCCAACATTCAAGATGGGCATGAGAGGAGAAGATCCAGTTTTCATCCATGTGATATGCTATGGAAGACACAACTTCGGCCTATTGTTATTGAAAGCCTTGGACTTATTTATTTCATTAAAATGGCTTATTTTATTAGTTTAAAATAATTGGATTTATTATGAGAAGGACTTAAGGGCATGATGGGAAAGTAAATGTTTTGTTGAACTAGGGTTTCAAGAGGGTTACTATAGCCAAGTTATTGTAGCGTGGTATTGTAGCTGCGTCACTATTCACTCAGGGGCACTTTTGGAAGATGGGGGCTTGATTTTACCTAGGATTTTGTGAGGTTTTGGTTTAAATACTCTTTATTGTCTCATTTTGAAATACATGAAAAGTTTATGAAATTGATGAATTTTATTCATTGTGAGTTGAGTTTATCTCCTCTTGTTCTTGATTGAACATTTGAACTTATCAAAGGTAAATTACAACCTTTGTGGTGTTCCACCTTTGTAATCCGGGTTCTTGAGACGGGTCTAGATTTTAATATAATATAGGTTCTTGAAATGAGCTCTTAATGAGTCTAGATTTTCTATCTATTGACTTGAGTTTGGCTTTCTTGGGTGAGTTTTCAAATTGATTGTTGGTTTAAGGAATTCTCTTCCCGTGGGTTCATATCACTTCCCCTCCATTTCCATACCTTGAGACCCAAGGATTCCACTTGAAACCCATGGCTCCGCCGTGCTCTGCCACCCCAGCCATCACGAGGCCACCATGAGTCTCCGTTGGCCTCCCCTAGCCTAGCCCTAAGCCCAAATCGCCACTTTACGTGGTGGACAACTACCATATAAGGTGGATAGCCACCATATGCGATTTAGTCGCCACATACGACCCTTCTGACATTATCGACCGTGTTGGGCAGTGAGTAACACATGGGTTAATCCCGACGATGGTATAGCCCTCTCTCCCTCATTATTTATATTAGATGTTAGTTGGTGGATTGCGATTTTTGTTGTGGACTATGCTGTGAAGTGTGGGTGTGAAGTATGTACTGTAGTAGTGATGTGGCATAGTGTTGTGAAGGGAATACACGTGGCATGTACTCCAGTGACATAGCGTGTGGTGTGAATCGTAGTAGTATGGCATAGCGTAGCGTGGATGGAAGAGAGTTCACATGGAGTGTACTCTGTGTGGTGTCATGATGCACCAGACGGAGTGTCACGAAGGTTTGGATGGTATAGCTGAGGAGCGTAGAATGTGTGCGTAGTGCCGGGAATTGCAAAACAATGTCCTAGAATAGTTGTAAGGTGACCCTGTCATAGTGATGGGTGTCACGATGTAGCTTAGGAATAGCCCCAAGCTACGTCATGCAACAGGAGTGTAGTGTGAATGGAGTCATGTCGTGTTAAGTGTTGGGATGAACTTATAAAGGACCAGGAAATAGGAAAGTCCTGGCGACTAGGTTTGGGTAGAAGTTAGTATCGAAGTGTGGAACTTGGTTATACAAGCCGGTGTTCAATAGATTATATGTTGATCTAAGGTGATAAGGGAGTAAGGTACATGTGCATTTGGTGAGACACGTGTGGCGGACGGATTTACCATATATAATGGGTTATCTGTCATAAACATGGTTACACGATATTTAAGGCTCAGGGTTAGCTTAAAGCTGTGTGGCATGTATGGATAGGAATGAGGATAAAGTGTGGGTGATGATGCATGAAGATAGTATTGGATATGTTGTCTAAGATTGAGATGCGTGATTTAGTCGGTCTAAGTCATGCATCGGAATGTGGTTAATAGGAAGAGTAAGATGAAGGTCTTAGTGCCTTTACCCTGAGGTGAATCATGGAGGTTCACTTTAGTGGATAAGCACTCAAGGTAGGACATCGAGTTTGGAAGAGGTAGTGACTGTAAGTGGATCCCGAAGGTTTTAGTATAGTAAAGAGCATGTAAGAGCATGTGATAGAAGGAGAGTGTTTCCAAGTGAGGTGTAGTTCTTTTTCTAATTTAGTTGCTTATGTAATAGATTGAGAATGACACTAAGGTTATGTGTATGCATGTAGGTTGCCATCTGACACACACATGAATGGAATGCATGAAATGAGTATGGCATAGAGTCTAAGTAAGTATTATGTTCATACTCTTCTAGGGTTTTCTAAACGATAATAAATGAAAATGAAAAGCTTTTATGAGAAATATTCTTTTATGCAATGAAGGAAAATAAATAATGTTTTACGAAAGTATGCTAAGTATAACGTTTAAAGGTATACATATGTAATAGCCCTTCATGGCAGCCCCTTTTTATGCACCCCAAAGTATTAAGTGTATGCATGTGAATGGATGGTATACGTAGTAAGTATTGGACGTATTTTCATGAAATGAAATGTGAAGCTTGTGCCTTATGCTTTAAGCGATGCTTTAAATGACACTAATAAAGTGTTTTGAATGTCCCTACGAACTGATATTTTAAATGATGCCATGAACTAATGTTTAAGGATGCTATAAACTGATGTTTAAGATGATGCTCATGTTTATGCTCTTAAAGAATGTTTTAAAGCGATGTCTTGAAAGATGATGTTTAAGTTCATGCTTTTAAATGACATTTATGAATGAATGGACTGAAAGAATGAAAAGGACTGAAATGACTGAAATGAAAGAAAGGACTGTGAATGAAATTTTGAGTGTATGAAAATACGTAACGGCCATGACTGAATGAATGGGTACCAAAGGACTAGGCAGATTGCAATGCCGGGTAAGTAGTACTAGTAGTGCACCCAGTGCTATCCCCTGACTAAGGGATTTCCAACCTACGAACACAAGCGGAATCAGGTCCAAAAGACCGCTAACCCTAATACACGAGGGTGTAACAGTATGTAATGGCCGATGGAAAGTGATAAGAAAGAATGTATATATAATAAGAAAGAATGCATGTATGCTCATACTCTTTAAGAAATGAAGGCACGAGGTGTGGAAAAATATTTATGAAAGAAAAGAAACGTTTTACGAAAGAGAATCTTTTTCAAGAAAAATCCCGCCTCGAAATGTTTTAAACAAACAAATGTCTTATGTATAATATGTATAGAGTGATGAATGCATGACTAAAAATCTATGTTATTATATTTTAACTGTATGAAATAATGCTTACGAGTCTTCGACTCATTTTAATTTTTATGTGTACCTTCCCAGAGACAAGATGAAAGTACGCATCAGGACGAATACGGTCTAAGGGAAAGAGCACTAAAGCCTAGGCACAGTGTTTTGTGTGAAAGACTTTTAATTATAAAGTTTAATATTTTATGCTGTAACTCTCTTTAAATTAAGAAAAATATTTTATTTTATAAACATTGAGTCTTTCGTATCCTGGTATGAAAAGAAAAAGTTTTAAATAAACGGTAATTCCCGTCGTTTTTCTTAAAATTATTTTCTAAAGGTCTCACCACAAGGATGGACGTTACATGCACAGAGATAAGATATGCATGATAAATATGAGATGCATGCTAGATATGTAGAAAAATCCATATTTGTCTTCCATCGAGATTCTTTAACATTTTCTAGAAAAACTTTAATGCATATTTTCTTGTAGAGAAAATTTTTCACTTCATCTTTTCTAAAATATTTGAAATATATATATATCTCATTTTTCAAAAGTTTTAGGTCTTATTTGGTTACACAGTTCAGATAAGATAAGATGTGACGTTTTGTTAAAAGTTAAATAAAATATTATTATAATATAATTTTTTAATATTAATTTTGTTTAAAATTTGAAAAATTTGAATTTTTTATTATATTTTCTGTAGGAGTTAAAAAGTTATAATGATGATATGATATAAGATGCTATGAGATAGTTTAATTTTGTGTAATCAAACCAACTATTAATGGGACAACGATAGGATCATAACTACGGATTATACGATTTTCTCATCTAATTATTACTCAATCATTACGACTTTTTTAAACTTTCGAACAAAACATAAAAAACAATTTAACTTCTCAAATCCTAACATAAAAATAATATTAAAAAAGTTATATTATAATAATTAACTTTATAATTTTTTTATTTAACTTTTGATCTCATTTTTTCCAAAACTTCATAAAACATCTTAATTCAAATAATTTTAATTCTATTGACATATTTATCATATCTCAACATCTAAACGAGTATTAAATCTAAGAATGGGAGTTGCACAAGGCAACCCATCAACTAGGAATGCAAAAATCCAGTTAGCACATAATGATTAATTATGGTATTTTTATCTTTAGGTGCCTTCAGATTTCAGACCAATAGATCAACGCCATCATGAGTTTCCTAAGTTATGTTTAGCAAATTAGCAGTTAACTCCGGTCTTAAAAGGCCGTTTGCTGCCCCCCAAAACAAGAAAAGTTCATTTGCATATCCGAGGCTGTCCACAGAAAAAGATTAGTATTTGGATGGAAAGTCCAACCATAAATTGCCGTCTTTTCTGGGTTTATATTCAATGATAAAAATGCCTAACCATTAATGTTTATTCCATCTATTGCACGTATGAAATTTGTAGAAGTGAAAAATATTTAAGTTTTGGTACAGAAAAATAAACCACATTTAAATTAAGATTCGTACTTCTTTATAGGTTGCTGGGTAAATGCATAGTTGATCAGACAATCATGTTAGTAAAAGAAATTTCAAAACATAAATATTAAATATTGTAGCTAGGGTTTGTTTTATACGTCTATCTCTCTTTTATTTAAAGTCCTTAAGTTCGGATAAAAACTTGCGTTTAATGCAAGACAAAAGAAATTCATGTGACATAATTGATGGGATCTTATATTTAGGTGGTCATCCAAAAATATAAAGAAGCTTTTATCCCCAAAGTCAAACCATCTTCCTAAAGTAATCTATTGCATTTTAACCAATATATTGTACTTTCATTTCAAGGGGCTAAGTGACTTTTGTTTTAGCTTTCATTTGGTGTATAAGTTATCATCTTCACCCATATAATCTATGGCCAATTAATGCTTAAATTAATTTTGAGGATGTCTTTATTTATAAACTGATAAAAGCATCGATCAAATGCCTTAACATTTTTGTTGGTCAGACCTCGTAAAATCAGTCTGGATGTTTGGAATATGGTACGTACCAAACTCTCAATATCCCCCAATTATTATAGAGAGTTATATATTTTAGATGGAAAGGCTCAATTATTATATTTATTTTATATCCCACTTTACGTAGATTATTCCAACCTTCCCACCGCGTCCTGGCTCGATAAACAGAGAACAGACCCAACAAAGCCCAACAATATGGGGATTTTGCACATGAAGTTGAAGGATATTCAAAATCCTAGCTTCGAGGATGCAATATGTTCATGATAAGGAGAACAAAGAGTAGATTCCAATTTCACTAATGGGGAAGTCCAAAGCTTTTAGAATGACGTTCACATGCGACAATATATAAATCAACTCATGTTTTAGTGTCTTAAATACTTGTCAAACGTCGTTTGTCTAAAGTTGTCTATTTGTGTTCCAACTTTTCTTCCATATATAAATGAACCGTTCCGTTGCTACTATTTTAGTTTGATTTGATTGGAGAGAGCACCACCTATAATTACAAAATACTGAACTGTTTGCTAACAACCAAAGCACATATCCATTCGTGATTGCACCCGTATAAATATAGATCAATATGATCATACAGTGACAAGTATTGAGCAAGAAACTCCAAGAGGCCGTTCGAAAATTAACAAAATTGGATAGTTTCATGGGTCCAAATCAAGAAATTCTCTCTGGCACGATGATGAGCAAGCCTTCCTCTAACTTTACCATAGATTAGTTTGAAATTCAGGGAGGATTGTCTCTATAAAAACCTCAAGAGCAACTATGTTAGTCACTTATTCAATGTATCAATTCTTATCTATAACCAGTACAAATCATGGGGTTCACTAACCATTGCCAATATATTTGTTTGGCTTTAGTCCTCACTTTGGGAGCTTTGGCTTCTCAATCTGCCGCTCGCACCCTCCAAGATGTAGCAATGCATGAGAAGTATGAGCACTGGATTACTCTTTGTAGACGTGTATATGAGGACACTTATGAGAAGGAGAAGCGTTTCAAAATATTCAAAGAACGTGGCATATATCGAATCATTTAATGGTGCAGGAAACAAACCTTACAAATTAGGAATCAACCAATTTGCAGATCTAACAAATGAAGAGTTCATAGCCATGCGAAATAGATTCATGGTGCATGAGTGCTCGACAAAAACCTCTTCTTTCAAATATGAAAATGTAACTGTGTTGCCTTCTGCAATGGACTGGAGAAAGAAAGGAGCTGTAAAATCCATCAAAGACCAAGGCCAATGTGGTAAGTATTTAATTTTAAAACGAACTATATTGCAGGGTAAGATTGCTAACTCTTTCTAGTGATGAAATGTAGGATGTTGTTGGGCATTTTCAGCAGTGGCAGCCATGGAAGGAATCACTAAGTTATCAACTGGTCAATTAATCTGTGTCTGAGCAAGAGTTGGTCGACGGTGATGTTAAAGGAATTGACCAAGGATGTGGTGGCGGTTTGATGGACAATGCATTCCAATTCATCCACATAATCAAGCCCTCACTACAGAAGCCAACTATCCTTACAAGGAAGGGTGTTGATGGAACCTGCAATACAAAGGAAGAAGCCAACCATGCAGCCAAGATAAATGGCCATGAAGATGTGCCAGCCAATAGCGAAAAAGCACTTCTTAAGGGTGTAGCTAATCAACCAGTTTCTGTTGCCATAGATGCTGGAGGTGCTGATTTCCAATTCTATTCAAGTGGGATTTTTACAGGGGAATGTGGCACTAGCCTAGACCATGGTGTTACCGCTGTTGGTTATGGATCGCCAATGACGGGACAAAGTATTGGTTGGTGAAGAACTCGTGGGGTACTGAATGGGGTGAAGAAGGGTACATAAGGATGCAAAGAGATGTTGACGCAAAGGAAGGCCTATGTGGTATAGCAATGCAAGCCTCTTATCCAACCGCATAAGTTTATAAACTAGAATCAATGTCGTACAAATATAATTATGTGCTGCTCATGTTATATCCTTTCAATTTCTATTGTTAAGAGTCTATGTATGTGAGTCTCTGGTTTGCAAAAGGTTACATATCTATAAAAATTTGCAATACTATATTATTGTGGACAACATCTTTTGTTACTTCTACGAAAATCTCATCCACTCAATTTCGAAATGCATACTATTGCTTACCGTTTTAGGGGAAAGTACCGTTAAACTTTGCGCCCCTACTCTTATTCGTGGTGGAGAAATACGTACCCTATTGCCAAAAAAGTTTGGTGTTTTAAAAAATCCGAAAATCAAGGCTTGTAAAATAAATCCATCGTATCCTATATGTATCTATACAAAACAATGTATGAGGAACTAAAGCTAGTAGCTATACATGCAAGACTTCTATGAAATCTCATCCACTCAATTTCAGAACCCATATTATTGCTTTACCTTTTTAGGGGCAAGTAAACATATAACTCATGCAACTTTCTCAGTCATGAGAACTATCATTGGAAGTTACTTAATGAAAGCAACTAATCAGTACCTAGTTCTCGGGTCAACAACTCCAACCAGTGCATGCAAGAAATCTTGGGCCCTTGTTTAATTAGCTGGGTTGGGAATGAAGGAAACTTTGTCCACCTGTCGCTCCTGTTTGCAGCAATCATTGCCTTGCATACTTCGTTTTCCTCCAATCAAAAATACCCGAGGACTTTTTCACCTATGTCCCGGGGTAAAGCATTCATTGTATTTGAAACATAATCCATGTTCTCGTCTGCGCTGCATCGCACCAAGGGAGTGTTAGATGGGTATATTTTTTATGAGTTCCTTTGGACTTGGTAGACTTTTTCTTATGTGACAATCGATCATCATGCATCCTTGCAATCCCAATGGTCTCCTTTAAAGTGTGGGGATTACATATGCGAACCTTGTCAGCAATTTCTTCTTTCACTTACTAGAAATGTAACTTATTAATTCTATAATATCTTGTATAAAGTTTTTATTGTAATATGTTATTTTACTGTGTCCTTACATGGAATTATACATTTTTTTACTTTACTCTTTGCAACTAGTATAAATACCTTTTATTATTTTACAAATTAATACACACTGAAAGTCTTTCCTTTAATTTCCACATGTGTTTACATTTGATATGGTATCAGAGATTTAGAGTCTTCTTCCACATGACTTTCGTGATTTTCTCTTCTCTCCCATGGCTCCGAAACCTTCTTCTCGCATGAAAGAAACATCAAGTCCGTTCTTCCTTCATCTAGGAGATAGTCCTGGTACTATTTTCATTACTCAATATCTCAATAGTGATAACTATCACTCATGGTGTCAATCAATACACATGGCATTGTCCGTAAAGAACAAGTTAGGGTTTATCGATGGATCCATTCTCAAACCTTCAAATCTTGCAGATCCAACACTCACTTCTTGCCTGCACTATAATAATATGGTAATCTTCTGGATTCTTAACTTTGTTTCGTCTGAGATTTCTGCTAGTATTCTCTACATTAATATGGCACATGAGATCTGGAATGATCTCAAGGAGCGATTCTCTCAGAAGAATAGCCCTCATATTTTCTAGTTACAAAAGTTGATCTCGACTCTTTTTCAAGACCAGTTGACTGTTTGTGCCTATTTTAGTAAGCTGAAAGGTCTTTGGGACGAATTAATCAATTACAAACCGATTCCGGTTTGTTCTTGTGGAGCTGTTCAAACTCTTAATTCCTATGTCCAACAAGAGTGTATACTTCAATTTCTTGTTGGTTTGAATGAGTCCTTTGCCTATGTTAGGGCTTAGATTCTCTTAATGGATCCCTTGCCTCCTCTTAACAAGGTTTTCAGTCTTGTTTTACAAGAGGAACAATAGCCTGAGATTTCTATATCTCCTGTATCTTTCACATGACAATCATGCTTTTACTGTTACGTATGATACTAATCAAACTGTGAAGCCTATGTTTAAGAAAGAGCGTCCTGTGTGCAAGCATTGTGGCCTTGTTGGACATGTCATTGAGAAGTGCTTCAAGCTTCACGATTTTCCTCCTAAGATACAAGTTCAAGCCATGGCAGCAGTCCATGGCCAATCAAGTTGTCTCTGACAACATTTATTCAGTTGCCTCTCCAAGTTCATTAACTGAGTCTCAATATCAGCAATTACTGGCTATGCTTCAACTGTTTGATCTTGTTACCTCTAATGCACAATACACTGCTAATGCAGTTTCCTCTACATCCTTTGTTCCAATTGCTGGTGTAGGCTTCTCTCATATTCCATCTGTTTTTTCTTCCAATTGTATTGTACCTACTAATCCTACTTCCTTTTCTTGGATTCTTGATTCAGCAGCCACAGATCACATGGTTCCATCTACATCTTATTTTTCTTCCTTCATTCTAGTCATTAGCACTACTGTCAAGCTTCCAAATGGCCAAAGTGTTTCTATTACACATATTGGCACTGTTCACATTTCTAAGGATTTGATACTTAGAGATGTTCTTTGTATTCAAGCTTTTTCATTCGAATTAATTTCTATTAGCAAATTAACCTCGACTTTGACTTGCTGCCAGTCTTTTTTTTTCTGATTTTGTTTTTATATAGGACCTAACTCAATGGAAGCTGATTGGAGTTGGTACACACAAGGGAGGCCTTTACTTTATGCAACAATCAGGCTCTTCTCCTAGTGATTTATTTCACTCAAACTCTTTGCCTGTAATATCTTCCAATTTAGCTAGACAATTGTTTGTTTGCTCAAAATCCTCAAAGCATGCCTTGTTTGAACTTTGGCATAATAGATTAGGCCATCCTTCTATTTCTAGGATGAAATTTCTACATAAATTTGTGCCTGATATGTTGAATACTGATTCTCCATGCCTTGTTTGTCCTCTGGCCAAATAAAAGACATTGCCTTTTCCTAATAATTCTCATATTTCTACATTTCCATTTGATTTGATTCATTGTGATGTATGGGGGCCTTTTTCTACCCCCATTGTTAAAGGTCATAAATTTTTTCTAACAATTGTTGATAATCGTATGCAGGCCACATGGATTTATCTTTTAAAATGCAAGTCTGAAGTTTTTTCTCTTATTCCTCAAATTTTCAAACTTATTAAAACACAGTTCCACACAAAAGTTAAGAAAATTCGTACTGATCATGGTAATGAATTTTTTTTAATGTCCTTTCTTAAATCTAAAGGTGTTATCCATCATTTGAGTTGTGCTGAAACTCCTCAACAGAATTCTTTTGTTGAGCGTAAACATCAACATCTCTTAAACACTGCTCAAGCCTTAATGTTTCAGTCCAATTTACCTCTTCCCTGCTGGGTTGATGCCATTCTTATAGCCATTCATCTTATAAACAGATTGCCTATGCCTTTATATTGGGAAATAAATCACCTTGTGAACTACTCTTTCAATTCCCTCCCACTTATGATCATTTTAGAACTCTTGGCTGTCTCTGTTTTGCATCCTCTCTACTTAAATCAAGATCTAAGTTTGATCCTAGAGCCCAACACTGTATCTTTCTTGGTTATCCATTTGGCATTAAGGACTATAAGCTCTTAGATCTTGCTACAAACAATAATTTTGTTTCAAGACATGTTATTTTTCATGAGCATGTCTTTCCTTATAAATCTCCTTTGTCCTTACCTTTCGTTTCACTTCCTACTTCCACTATAGTGCATTTTAATTATGTTCCAAGTTAATCATCAACACTTGAACATTATCATATGCCCTCAACTGAGTCTTCATTCCCTACTGAGGATTTTTTTTCACCAAATATAGCATCTCCCAATACATCTCAAGTTCATACAGCTCCTGAACCACAACCCTCATCATCTACACATATTCATACAGATTTTGAACCACTCACAGAATCTCAAACAAAACCTCAAATAGTCTCTCTTACAATTCGTAAATCATCTAGACATAGAGAAGTTGTGACGCCTCCAGATTCCGTTTGGGATCAGATAGATATTCGAAACGTCAAGACATGCAACACAAGGTTACCTATCCCTGTTCATGACATATAAAATGCAATGTTCCTAACATGTATATAGCATTATGCAATATTCACAGCGGATAATTTTTTTCTTGACCAATACTATGCACCAAACTTATAATATCCCAAATTGTTAAAGCATAATCCATGTATACTTAACAAAATAAACATCTACGATTACAGTACAGGTCTCAAAGGACTGTTATTTCAAAACATGAGAAACTAGACTCCATATTTACATTATCAAAATACACTATTGAGCCAGTTCATCCAATAACTCGCGTAACTCGACTAACGATGCCAGAATACTGTCCAAAAAAACTCAACTATAGAAGTTGTAAGCTTCACATCGCATCTGTGGCATCTAGTCAACCTCTTTCAGTCTATCGGTGTCCGCTCCCTGCTTTGATCCTGACACAACGCCTTCCATTTTGGGGAATGGTAGTTGGGACTACCACGGTGAGATTTGATTAAAAATCTCAGCAAGTTAACAGGAAACTCTCACATTTTAGATCAAGTGCATGTTAAGTCAAGTTTCAGATCAAGTTCATGTTATGTTATGTTATGCTCACGTACATGTTATGTTCATGTTCACGTTAAGTTTCAAGTTCATGTTCATATCATGTTATGTTCATGTTTATGATATGTTCAAGCTCACGTTCATGTTATGTTATGTTCATGTTCACGTTATGTTTCAAGTTCATTATTATGTCATGTTATGCTCATGTACATGTTATTTTCAAGTTCACGTTCATGTTATGTTATGTTTACGTTCACATTATGTCTTAAGTTCACGTTTATGTCATGTTATGCTCGGGTTTATGTTAAGTTTAAGTTCATATTTATGTTATGCATGTTCATGTTCATACTATGTTTCAAGTCCATGTTATGCTTCAAGTTCACGTTCATGTTATGTTGCTAGTCCATGTTATGTTTTAAGCTCAAGTTCATGTCATGTTAAGTCAAGTTCAGTTCACGTTTAAGTTCAAGTTATGTCATGCTATATGTCAAATTATGTCATGCTTACTTACAACTTTAATTATGCATTCATGTTTTTACTGCCATGGATGCATCATTAATCTGTGTGGGAGTTTCTTGTTAACTTACTGAGATTTGTAATCAAATCTCACCGTGGTAGTCCCAACTACCATTCCCCCCGAATGGTAGGCGATATGTCAGGATCAGAGCTGTGAGCGGACTTTGGTAGACTGAAGGAGGTTGACTAGACGCCGCAGACACGACGCGGAGCTTACAGCTTCCATAGTTGGTTTTTGGACAATATTCTGGCCTCGTTAGTCTAGTTACACGAGTTACTCAACGAACTTTCTCAATAGTGTATTTTGGTAATGTAAATATGGAGTCTGGTCTCCCATGTTTTTGAGGTTACGGTCTTCTAAAACTCGTACTGAAATCGTGGATATTTATTTTGTTAAATATGCTTGGATTACGATTTAACTATTTGGGATATTATAAGTTTGGTGCCTAGTATTGCTCAAGAAAAAAAAAATTATCCGCCGCGAATATTGAATAATTCTAGATGCATGTTAGGAACATTGCATCTTATATGTCCTGAACAGGGGCAGGTAACCACGTGTTGTGTGACGCCCCCAAATCCCCACGTACCAACACGGGTCATCATATCCTCCCCCCTTAAAACAAATTTCGTCCTCGAAATTTGCAGGACCGAACACCAACTTGAAACAAGCCATACAGTTCCACATAAAACCAACTGCAACCAAGATTAAGAAACGTACCGTCATCACTCGAACAAGTAGGGGTACTGCTCCCTCATGTCCACTACTCGCTCCCAGGAGAAATCTTGAGCTAACGGATCTCCCCAGGCCACCTTAACCAGATATATCGTTTTAGACCTTAACTGTTGCTCCTTCCAATCCATGATCTGCGATGGAACAACCTCATAAGTCAGGTCCGGTTGCAACTGAATATTCCCTGGGTCGACAAAGCGTGGCTCTTGTTGTCCAAAACTCTTCTTTAAAGACGATACATGGAAGACATTGTGTATATCTCCAAAATATTCTGGCAAAGCAACTCTGTAAGCGACGGACCCTACCTTCTCCAAAATCTGAAAAGGTCCAACATATCTCGGATCCAGCTTTTCTCTTCTTCCCAAAACGCTTAACTCCTTTCATGGGAGAGACCTTAAGATAAACCCAATCGCCTTGTTCGAAAGACAATTCTCTCCTCCTGGTATCCGCGTAACTCTTTTGACGACTTTGCGCTGCAGCCATGTTATCTCTTATAATCTGAATCTGATTTTGCATTTCCTGTATTATCTCGGGTCCAATTATTTTCTTCTCCCCGACTTCATCCCAACATAAGGGTGATCTACATTTTCTACCATACAGAGCTTCATAAGGAGCCATTTGGATGGATGCATGGAAGCTGTTATTATAAGCGAATTCTATGAGTGGCACGTGATTCTCCCAACTTCCTTGAAATTCTAAAGCACACGCTCGCAACATATCTTCAAGAGTTTGAATCGTGCGCTCTGATTGGCCGTCTGTCTGGGGGTGATAAGCAGTACTAAACTTTAATTTAGTACCTAAAGCCGCCTGCAAACTCTTCCAAAAATGGGAGGTGAACCTTGGATCTCTGTCCGACACTATGCTCTTGGGTATCCCATGTAGTCTCACTATTTCCTTTACATACATGCGGGTCAATTTTCCCAGAGAATCCGCATTATTGACCGGTAAGAAATGAGCACACTTAGTCAGTCGATCAACAATTACCCAAACTGAGTTCTTTCCACTGGGAGTCCTCGGCAAGCCCACTACAAAGTCCATAGTGACGTCATCCCATTTCCATTCAGGCACAGGGAGAGGCTGGAGCAAACCTGCTGGTCTTTGATGCTCGGCCTTGACTTGACGGCAAGTGCCACACCTCTCAATATACAAGGCAATATCCCTCTTCATTCCTTCCCACCAATAATTTTTCCTTAAGTCCCGATACATTTTTGTGCTACCAGGGTGAACGGAATAGGGAGCCGCGTGAGCCTCCGCCATAATTCGCTCCTTAAATTCTGAGTCCTTAGGAATTACTCTACGATCTCGGAAACGAAGAATCCCATCTTTATCCAAACTGTAGTGCAACGGCCCTCTAGATTTTCTGACCCTTTTTCTAATGTCCAACAGCTTCGGATCTTTTCTTTGAAGAGTCTTCAATTCTTCAAAATCAACTACTCGAATATCAAGAATTGAAGATATCACTTCCTCTTGCTGCGAACTTCCAATAAGGAGCCTTCTCAACCCGCAAAGTAAAGAATCCACTCCAGAAGATTCCGCTTCATCCTCTAAATGTGACTTCCGGCTCAAGGCATCTGCAACTACATTTGCTTTTCCTGGATGGTATTTAATCTCGCACTGATAATCACTTATTAGCTCTAACCATCGCCTTTGCCTCATGTTGAGATTCTTTTGAGAAAATAAATGCTTCAGACTCTTATGATCGGTGTAGATCTCGCAAACTGCCCCATATAAAAAGTGTCGCCAAATCTTAAGGGCAAACACTATCGCGGCCAATTCTAAATCATGTGTCGGGTAATTCTTCTCGTGGTCTTTCAGTTGACGAGACGCATAAGCCACGACCCGTCCTCCTTGCATGAGAACACACCCCAAACCAAATTTAGATGCATCACTAAAAACTACAAACGGCTCAAGTGGTTCTGGAAGTGCTAAAACTGGCGCAGTTGTCAATCTGTTCTTCAATTCCTGGAAACTCCTCTCGCACTTGTCTGACCAAACAAACTCTGCATTCTTTCTAGTCAAAGCGGTGAGAGGACCGGATAATCGGGAAAATCCCTCCACGAATCTTCTATAGTATCCAGCCAGTCCCAAGAAACTTCGGATCTCGCGCACAGTTGAAGGACGCTGCCATGATAAAATAGCTTCCACCTTACTGGGATCAACTGCCACACCGTCCCGGGAAATTACATGCCCGAGAAATCTGACTTCTTCCAGCCAAAATTCACATTTGCTAAGCTTCGCGTACAGCTGGTGCTCTCGTAACTTCCCAAGCACTAAGCGAAGGTGATAAGCATGCTCGTCAATATTCTGGGAATAAATTAAAATATCATCAATAAAAACCACCACAAAAGAATCCAGATAAGGTCGAAAAACCCGGTTCATCAGATCCATGAAAGCTGCAGGAGCGTTAGCCAACCCAAAAGGCATCACTTTGAACTCATAATGCCCATATCTTGATCTAAAAGCAGTCTTGGGGACATCTCTATCTCTTATTCGCAGCTGATAATATCCCGATCTCAAGTCAATCTTCGAGAAGATAGCCGCTCCTTGAAGCTGATCAAATAAATCGTCAATTCTTGGGAGAGGGTACTTATTCTTGATGGTCACTTTATTAAGCTCTCGATAATCAATACACATTCTAAGAGTGCCATCTTTCTTTTTAACAAATAAAACTGGTGCACCCCATGGCGAAGTACTTGGCTGGATAAACCCCTTGTCGACCAATTCTTGCAACTGGGCTTTCAACTCTTTCAACTCGGCTGGTGCCATACGGTAAGGGGCTTTATGCACAGGAGCCGCCCCAGGTTCTAAATCGATGGCGAACTCCAACTCGCGGACTGGAGGTAATCCCGGTAAATCATCTACGAACACATCGGGAAATTCTCCTACCACTGGAAAATCTGCTAAGGACTTGTTCCCAATTGGCGTAGACGCCACTTGAACCAAAAAGGCATCCGCTCCACAAGCAATATCTTTCTTCGCTTGAATTGCCGATATAACCATCGGCTTTTCTTTTAATTTACTCCCCATAAACTCTAGACAATCACCATCTGGGAGTTGAAAACTGATTACACGACTCCTGCAATTTATACTTGCACAATACCGATATAACCAATCCATGCCGAGAATAATATCAAATCCCAACAACTTGAACACCACCAAGTCGGCATCAAGGGTCCTACCACCAAAATCCAAGGGACAACCCAACGCAACTCTAGAACAACAAACCATTTCACCATTTGGAAGACTCACCACTAATGATTCTGGTAGGGGTCCCGTAACCAAATTACATATCCGTGCGAACGTAGAGGACACAAATGATTGAGATGCACCCGAATCAAACAATGTGCAAGCATAAAAGTCATACAACCGGACTCTTCCTGAACCAAACACATATACCCACAAAATCCGCAATAAAGAAACATCAAACCACACCAAGCATCAAATCCAAAAATTAATTAATTAATTTAGAACCATACCTGTAATCACTCCAGCATCGTGGGTCGCTGGTGCCTCATCATCCACCTCTCCAGGGGTAAGAGCATACACTCGAGCCTGCGCTACTTGCCTCTGATTAGTTCTTCCACCACGTCGACCTCCACGGCTTCCTTGAACTGTACTAGGACACTCACGGGCAAAGTGTCCCTGCTGGCCACAAGTAAAGCATCGAGCTCCACCCAAAGTGCACTCACCCGCATGAGCTCTATTACACCTCATGCAAACGGGCATCCGACCTCCTATACGCACTCCTGAGGCAGCTTGTGGTCGAGTTCCAGACCGCTGAACAATTTTCTGAGGCGATCCAGAGCTACTTCCTTCTCCAGTAAAACTCCGCCTTTTATGCCCGGAGGGGAACCCATACCCAAATTATTCTCCCGCTCCACGAGGGTGGCCACATCCACTAAATCCTGAAAAGTGGATATCCGGTGGCTGACTACCAACCGGCGTATATCGGGGCGTAGACCCTCCTGGAAACGCTCAGCTTGCATTTCCTCTGTGGCGATGAGGTGGGGAGCAAATTTCCCAAGTTCTACAAATCTTCGGGAGTACTGTTCCACGGTCATGCTCCCTTGGACCAAGTGTGAGAACTCTCTCGCTTTTTGCCGCCTTACAGAAGCGGGAAAGAAGCGGTTATTAAATTCCTTCTTGAAGCGCTGCCAAGTCACCGCGGCAAAAGATCCCAATTCTGACTCCAGCATTATTCTTTTGGTATCCCACCAATCAAAAGCAGTGCCTTGCAACAGATAGCTGGCGTAGAGAACTTGTTGCGCCTCAGTGCAACCACATACCTCAAAAGTCCTCTCCAAGTCTTTGATCCACTTTCCAGCTTGTAGTGGATCCTCGTCTCCAGTGAAGTGTGGAGTCCTATGCGCCAGAAAGCGCTCATACGTGCACCCCACTTGCACTCCTCCACTAGGACCTCCCGGTAGTAGCCATGGCCCTCCTTGTTGCCAAGGCCCTCCTTGCTGTGGCCAAGGACCTCCAGGTTGCGGGCAAGGCCCTCCTGGCTGTGGGCAAGGCCCTCCTTGTTGAGGCCTAAAATTTTGCTGCATAAATTCCGTCATTTGTCGTATAGCTTGGGCAATAGAATCATCTCTCTGTGTATCGTCCCGTGGCCCTTGTGTAGATTTCCTTGGCCTCACCATTTTTCCTGCCACCACAACCTTTGACCCCTTTTTAAGAAAACGAATAAAACCAATAACATAAAACCAAACCAAAACCAATCCACATCACAAGAAACAAAAAGAAACCAGCATATAATAACATAGCTAATTAAGCAAATACAAGCAAATAGCTCAAATAAATTTCAAACAATTAAAATACGTCGAAAAGCAACTATACTTAAAATAAATTTTTAAAACACAACTTTAAAAACATTCTGGTACCTCTCCTATGGGACATGTGGTTTTACCCAGAGCCAAACCGCTCTGATACCACCTGTGACGCCCCCAAATCCCCACGTACCAACACGGGGAAATTGAGACGTCCGGATGGTGACAACACGGGTCACCACCCTATCGACGAGTGCCAAGTGTGTGCAAGCGATACGTGTGCACAAGGAAAAACGCAGCGGATAGCAAAGTCATAAAATTAAGTACCAGAATTTTTTTCTTAAATAAAATACAAAACGGTTCAAAGGTACATAATAAAATATTACAAGATATAAATATTGTTTCAAAGCCAACTACGAAACATAAACTTCAGCTCAGAACTCCGGCGGAGCCGCATCCTCGGGCTCAGCCTCCTCCTCCTCCTCGAACTTTGCACCAAAATCTACGGTACCAAAAATGGTGCCGCAGGTAAGTAAAATCCAAACACCACTAGATAAAAGCATATTAAACTCAAACAATATGCATGAATGAATGCCAATACACAAAACTCACAACCCATATTTTCCACGCACGCCAAAAACCCATTTGGTTTAAAAACATGACCTTTAAAACCAAGCCTCGCCATTATCCCAGATAATGGCCCAAACCACCATTTTCCCAGAAAATGGATCACAAGTCCATCGCCATTTTCCCAGAAAATGGCCCGTATCCGAAAACCATAAAAACCAACCGATTATGCATGCACCATGATCTCCCCTAGGGATCATCCGCACACTCTGGCTCTGTGCCACACCGCAGGTAACGTCTACGCGTGTGACGCCTACACGAGTGATGCCCAGACTCGCGCCTCCATCTCGCGCGTACCTGGCCAGGCCATCCTCTAGTCCCCGCCACTAAAAGGACCACGGAGTCGACACGACAGCGTTACCGTATCGTGCGATCCGGTCGTCGCCCGGCGACAACCCAGGGGATGTCACTCAGTATTATCCACTCCCGAGTGACCAGAGGAGCTCCACCGAGATAATAACCCATCCCGGCTTGGGCTCGTGATACGCACACTCCAAAAAACCATTTACGCCAATAAAATAGGATTTTCTCAATTAAAATAAAATACACGTGCATGCGCCATGTAAATGCAAATTTTCAATGCTCGACAAATACAATCAACCATAGCACAATAAAACAAGCAACTCCGTCCTCCATCCATCCGACCCCCGAACTCCTCGGACTCAGTCCGGAATCAGCAAACCAACCAATTAAATTATTGAAAGAGTAAAATACATTTAAATCTAAAAGTAGAGTTTGGAAAATACTTACAGCGCTATATAGGATTTTTAGAAGGTTCGGCGCGAAGCAAACGGCGATGCGAAAGCAACGTAACAGTGCAAATGCACTGTTCCCGTGGGTCGCAAAATACCCACTTTTGACCGGGGACAAACCAAGACACCAAATTGATAGGGAATGGTCTAGGGATGTTTATGAAGCTAGTGGAAGTGAGTTTTGGCCGTGGGTGGCGGCGAAAACGCCGGTAGAAGCGGAAAAAGGGCAAATCGGAGTTGAGCTCGTGGGAGCCGCTCCGGTGACCGTTTGAGGCCGGGGATGGGTGGGTTAGGTCGGCAAGAGGTAGGGGAAGAAGTGGTGAAGAGGTGGTGGCCGGAGGTGGAGCGACGGCGGCGGATCGAGCCAAAAGCCGTGCGGCTTGTTGGGTGTTTTCCGGCCAAACGGCCGGCCGGTTGGGGCTGGGAATCGGAGGGGATGATCACCGGCCGGAGGGGAGTCGACCGGTAGGGGCGGTGTCGGCCACGGCGCCGGCGAACGGTGGGGCTGGGGTGGAGGCCGGTTGTGCGTGGGTGAGGAGAGAGAGAGAAAGAGAGAGGCGCGGGGAGAGAGAGACCGAACGGGAGAGAGGAGAGGAAAAAGAAAAAAAAAAAAAGAAAAAAGGAGAAAAAGAAAAAGAAGAGGAAAAGAAAAGACGGAAGAAAACAAATGAGGTCCAGTCCTCACATCGGAAGTCCAAAGACTGATCAGCCGAAAACGATATAAAAACATAAAACAATTAAAATAAATTAAACACTACATCAAATAAATAAATAAACACCAAGAAAATATTTTAAACACATCGATAAGCTAAAATAAAATAAATAACTAGTAAAAACCAACTATTAAATTTTTAAAACCAAAAACAAGCCAAAATAAATTAAATCCAATTTAAATCCAACCGCCAATAAAATCCATTTAAAACTCGATAATTTAAAATAAAAGCACTATAAAATATTTAATTAAATTAAAATATTCCTTCAGTGAAAATACACATAAAAGCGGGTCATCACATGTTGCATGTCCCGACGCTTCAAATGTCCGTTCGATCTCAAGCGAAATCTGGGGGCGTCACCCTGGGGCTCATCGATGACGCCATGGTGGTGAGGGTGACCTTGTGGTGGCTCACCGTGGCAGACTGGGCTACGATGCAAGGGAGAAACCGTGGGAAGGAGGATCAGTTTCGGGAAGAGATAAGAGAGAAAGGGAGGTTGCCATGGGGTTCCCATGGTTGGGATCGTGTTCGCTGGCGTGAGAGTAGTTGCTAGTGGTAGCAATGGCCAAGGGTGGTTGGTGGTGGAGCTGGGCTGGAGGAGAAAAGGTTCGGTGGAGAGGAAGGGTTACTGCCCATGCAAACTGAGGGAAAGGGAGGAGAGAGAAGGAAAGGGAAATGTGAGGGAAAAAGGAAGAAGGCTTGGATATTTAATCTAGCTCATTCGTCATAGGGTTCTCAATCTAATCCAACGGTGGGGAATTAAACATAAAGTTAACTAACTCAAAAATAAATATTTAAAGTTATAAACACATTAATACTAACTTAAACTCAACTTTAGTTTATAAAATAATATTCTTTCATCATTAAATAAGTGATGAAATTTTGCTAATTACTTTAAGAGAATTAAACCATTTAAATAAATTTAGAGTTTTCAACATAATTTAAATCTCATAATATTTTTAGATGACTAAAATCATTTAATTAAAATAATTTTTCACAATTATAATATTTTTGGAGCTCTTCAAAAATATTATAATATCTTTCTTAAAATCAGGCTTGGTCCAATAACACGGAAAATATCCCATATAAATATTTGTAAGACATTTAAAATATTCGAACGCTTTAAAACATTGGGTTAGCTTTAGAAATCATTTGATATCTTTAAAATAAGCCATCAAGGTTCGACACATAAAACGAAACTCATCATGACTATAAGAGAGAGAAAGGAGCGAGATATTACAATGCAAGTTGATTATTTAACTTACTAATATTTCAAGGAATCTTACTGTAATAATCCCACTACCATTTTGCAGGGAATGATAGAATTTGTATCAAGACTGACTTACAATGAGCAGAATGAACCGTTGGCTTTAGATAGTTGAGCATGTGCCCAATCCTAAGAAGAGGTTGAAGATGTTGGATTTGATCTTAGTGTTTAGAGAGCTGCTAGGTACAAGCGCATGGTGCAACCACGGTGCAGCAGACTGACGTCAGCATCAATAATTTAATTAAAAAAAGCACTACATTTGACCAACAAATGACAGCTCCGTGTTCCTCTCCACGCCTTACTTCTGCCAGATCCCATTACCCCTCCCACTACTGTCAATGTGGGTCTCCAAATCCTCCACCGCTCAATTTGAAAAAAACAAATTAGATCTAGCAGTAGAAATTTGATAGAGATTTCACAGTTGGAGAAATGAGTTGATAGAGATTTCACAGTTGGACAAATCAAATCAGGCATGATGAAAGATAAGGAAATGAGAGAGAGAGAGAGAGAGGGAGAGAGAGAGTCGATCTACTTGAGTAAAGGGATGAAGCATTGGCTGGGGAATGAGACAAAGTAACTTGTAGAGATAGGCGCATGCGTGTGGGAATGAATGAAGTGCTTTGATGATGGGTGGTTGAAGTGAGGTTGTGCTCGTGGCTGACCTCCGATCGTCAGGTGGAGGCTTGAGCCAGAAATGTGGCCAAACTACTCGCAATAATGCAGATTTTGAGGGAAGGGGCTTTTGAAAATTTTGAAGAAATGCAGATGTAGTGTTTGTTTTTCTTTCAAAATCTAATACGGGGAGTTTGAACTAGCTTTGTGTTTTGGTACATTGGTAGCCACCGTAATGTAATAATTAAAGGGATGGCATCAATGGTCATCCCTGGTCACCCAACATTTGGACAAGGTCCAAGGAGGGAGGAGAGAGGAGAGAAAGTAGTTGTCAGGCCATTTGTTAAGAAAAAGAATGGGGAAGAAAGAGGGAAGAAGAAGAAAGGGAGAAAGTGGGACCAATGTCAGATGAAAGAAAGGGAGAAAGTGGGACCGATGTCAGACGCTTACCTTCCGACTCTACACAGTCGACTGCATATAGACTTTTTCTAGTGTTTATAACGTGACTCTATACACCATAGAGCGGATGAAAGATTTGATCTGACTATGTAGTATCTGTATTTAGTTGATTCTATCTCCCACTTTAAGTATGGACTTATGCCTTACTTATGTGGACCTCTTAAGTGAGGTAGTACCTATTTATGGTTAATTAATCATTTGGGATGTTTAGTATATTCTGGCATAAAAGTATTTTGAGTTACGCTTATTCTGTTGCGATTATTGCATATTGCTAGTTGTATACTAGGATATATTGCATATTAATTGTCATGAACGTGAGTATATAATCTTGTGTTGCATGTCTCGAAGCTCCACCAAGTCTCCATTACATCTTATGGACACCAAGATAGACCTACTCTTAAAGATCCTTTACAAGTTCCCAATGGGCCACTTACAAGATTAAGAGTTAAGAAGATCAAAGAATCAATGCAAAAATTAGTGCAATCCACTTGGGATGAAGCTAGCAAGAGCCCAATACTCAAAATGAGTTTGAGAGAATGAGATCCAGTTTTGATCCACTTGATACAAACTATAGATGACATGACTTAGAGTTATTGTTTGGGTCTATTGTTATTGAAGGCTTTCAACTTGTTTAATTAATTTAAAGGACTTATATTATTAGTTTAGAATAATTGAGTTTTTTTATTGTATGCATTTAAGTGGGGCGTGGGCCACATGGTTATTTTGGGAAGAATTAATTTTTCAGCTAAGGTGTCTAGTGGGAAGGCCATGTAATATTCGGCCAAGGGCTTTTTGGGCAGACATACTTTGGGCGCCTAGGGCTTCTTTTATTTTGAGCATATTTAACTTTTAAGCTTGTAGCCATGCAACACTTCTTTAGTAAGACAATTGATGATTATTTTATTGTGAATTGATATTATTTCCTCTTATTCTTGAATGAACTTTTAAACTTATCAAAATTAAATCACAATTTTCGTAGCATTCATCCTTATAATTTAGGTTCTTGAGACAAGTTCTTCAACGGGTCTAGATTTTCATATAATTTAGGTTCTTAAAAAGAGTTCATCAACAGGTCTAGGTTTCCCATTGGCTTGATTTTAACTTTTTTGAGTGAGTTTTTAAATTGACTATAGGTTCAAAGGATTCTATTCACGCGGGTTCATATCAACATCCTAACCTGGGAGCCTCACACCAGGCACATAGGGCCACCCTTTTTCCTCGTTGAGGTTATTGGTCGAAATCAATTAATGGTGAAACAAGTCCTCAACAAGTAACATATGGCCTAGAAAATATGCCTCAAGAAAAAAATATCTTTCTATTGATAGAAAATATAACAGAATCAGATGTTAATGCGATCCATGCAAAATACTCTCTTTTAAGTCTCAAATAGATGAAAACTTGTATTCTAATTTGAAACGTCCAAAGTTTTTTTCTTCGACGGAGAAATTTCAGGTTAATCGTTAAAAATAATAATAATTCAAACGTAGAATCTAAGTGAGAGGGTGCCCTTGGGTAATGGGATACGATCTTACAACTCACAAAAAATCAATTCAATTTTTTTTAATTTTAAAAAAATTATAATAAAAACAAATAACTTTTTAAATTTATAATATTTTATTTAATTTTTTTCTCTATTCTTTACCAAAATCTATTAAAAAATATTTTAACCCAAACCATTTTACTACTATTTCATTCTGAGTGACTAGCAAATTTCTCCTTTCTAACACTGTTATCCATTGGCCGGGGCCGTAAATGAAAATACTACTTGATGGGCAATTGAGATCAATTCAGTCAAATTCGAGTTTATCATGATTCATACATTAAATGAGTTGTTCATGATCAATATAAAAATATGATTGATTATTAAATTATACAATTTGAATAAAGATTAGCTTAACTCGTATAAACTCAAATAATTTCATATTTATTATGTGTTATACTATCATCACTATATCTATAATGTGAATATGTAAAATATTTAAAGAGATCTAAAGAAAGTCATGCTCATTATGGTAAACATGTTACTTGAGTTCTTTTGAATTTAATCCTTGAAATATATATATATATATATAAAGTTTATAAAGATATTAGTAAAAAAGTTTATTTGTCAAAATTCGTAGATAAAATTATAAAATAAAATAAATAATCAATTATATCTAAATAAAACAGTTTGTGAACAAGTTTGGACTTGATCATTTATTACTCACTCGAACGTGCCTCGTTTGCACCCCTACAGTATCAACATCTCGGTCAAGCGGCTCAGCTCCGCTCAAAATAAAGGTTGTTAACGGAAGATCGACGTAAGCAATAAAGGAGACTACGACGAAGGTCGACGGCGTTAATAGAATCAGCTTAGCTGGACAGGGGTTTGGAATGCTTTAGGGATCTTCTCCCTTGGGATTGGACGGCCCCAGCCAGCTGGCAATGTCCACTCCCTCTCTCTCTCTGCACATGCCCACCTCCACTACGACCACCAGCTGTCTCCAGCTCACTCACACAACTCCTCCTCCCCAATTTCACCCCGACACTCTTCCCATTTTACTCTAATGTCCTTGTCATGATTCTTAAGGAAAATGAGACGTAGCCCTATGGATTCATTCCCTTAAAATTTATTTGAGTATTTTAATTTTTTGTAATGATTAATGAAGCAAATATTAGTAAAGTTGTGAATTTTTTAATACTAAAATATATTTAAAATATATTTAAAAAAATTGTATAATTTACATTAGCAATAATTTTAAAGGGACAAATCTATAGAATTGAGCAGCATGATGTCATTGATGTGTTCTTAGTCACCGCTCCTAACTCTCACTGTGAGTTATCGTTAATTATGTTAGTATGTTATATTTTTGGTTTGTTTTACATGTACCTAGTTTCTTAATAATTTCACAAAAAAAGGACAAACACTTCTGAAGTAAAAAAATGTTTTTAAAAGAAAAAATGTCGGACAAACTATCTGTGTTCGTACGTTGCCTTTGAAACTTTTTCACAGATGAGTCACTTTTTCGTGTGCCTCTTAAAAATCAACTGTTGTGATTTGTCTTCTTAATTGAGGACATAGATCATTGCTCTTTGTTCAGGAAACGAGGTTGAAAGAACACTGGAACAGGGTCATTATTGACCTCCTAACAAGAGGGCCACTTATTGTTTTTCTTTTTAATTATACGTAAAAAGCTTGTGTTTGCATGAACATTTTTTATTAATATAAAATAAACTTTATTCACCATAAATGGGACATTACAATTTTGACTAAACATATAAACTACAAGTCAACTATAACCGAAAAAAACTCTTCATTATAAAAATTTCTTTATGACTAATATAGTCTTATCCATATTGTACAATTATAGACCAAAGGTATGAGAGACAATATCATTATGTCCAAAATAGAATGCAAAAAACTTCATACTCCATCTAAGACAGTGTAGAGAATACACTTTATGGACATAGTCCAAGAGACGAGTGTTTATTTGTTTTTTTATTATCCTAAACAAACCAAAACAAAAATAAATAAATAAATAAACATGAAAAAAGTTACAAATTACAGCTTGAAAAGCTTTAGATCCACACTTTTAACCTTTGAGGAAAAACAAAACACCAAATAAAGTGGTGAAGGTGGCGCATGAAAGACACGAAGTCGCTGGCCCAAGGGACACCACGCGTGGCGGCAACAAAAACACCATTACAGTGGCGCGTGGTTGTCACACTCGAGCAATGACCCGTGCGTGTGGCACACGCGCCGCTCCTTTTGACTTGAACCTTTTAGTCATCTGATAGATCAACGCCTTGGGAAGCCTGCTGAGGGGTGCATGTTTGCCACTGGACTACAGAAAGCAACAAATCGGCTTCTTCCATGCTTGAACTAGAAAATACACGAAGCAAAGTCATGCTTTGATCGGCTTGCTCTCTGCAACTAGTACCACCAACAGCAGGAGACCATCGTAAGCTACATCTGCCGTAGCTCCTCTCGACCAAAGGCACTCTAAGCTCAAGCACTACAGTCAGCAGCACTGCCATCACAGCAGAACGACAGGCTCTCCATCTGCATATCTCCATGCTTTGGCAATAAACACAAAAACACAAGCACAAGGATAAAGACAGGAGAAAAAAGGAAGAACAATGCAAGAAATAGAGGAGGAGGAGGGAGGGAGGGAGGAAGGAGCCTCCTTCCTCTAGGGAGGGTTTTCGGCTTAGGTTCCTAGAGAGAGGTGAGAACTTCTGAGAGAGATGGTGTTGTTTGGTTGTGTGAAGGCAGGAGAAATTGATTGCAATTTCCAAGTCCAACATTGTTTGCATGAACATTGATAAACCACCATCCAACTGGAAAGAAACATAAAATAAAATCCTCATAGCATACCATGAAAGTGTAACAGTAATCAAGAAATTATTAAAACGACGGATGAATTGCTTGCTACAAAAATTGAGTAACAGGGCAAACTCATCACGTTCATATTTGCAAAAATCAAGCTTTCAGTTGTCACTTGGGATACAAATATTCCTTGTCATGCATGTAGCATTAATTTGCTTAATCAAAGAGTAATGCTTCTCGAATTATTGCCCCAACAATTTTAATATAAAAATTCTATGTTCAGTTACTTTTGCGTATTCCTTTTGCACTCCACTAAGGGGTGGGGTAGATTTGGGTGGTTGTTTGGTCTCCCATCCATATACTATTTGGGCTGACATGTCAACTATAGGATTGCCTTGGGTGGTGGGAGAAACTTCCTCAAGAAATTTTGCATTGGTGGTGGTTTTTGATAGGTCTAACTAAATGAGCCTCACTTTAGGGTTTCAGTTTTGATCGAGACCGAATCCAATTTTCTTGGCACAATGAAATTACCAAGGTATAAAAGAAAAAATGAGAGTGTAATAGCATGGATTTGAGTGGTTAATAGCAAGCGAAAGTGATTAATCACTTAAGTAAAAACCAAGTGGTTTAGGATTTGGGAAAACATTTACTATTTCAGTTTCCTCCTTGGATTTTGGGATTCAATTAGATCTGAATGGTTTGTGTTTCACTAGGGTTGAAACCTTCTTTTGGTTGGCCATAAAGAGTTTGGTTGGATGGAATAGTGTTTGGCTTAAATAGCATGATCACATTATTTGATATGCCTTCCATTCCTTCACATTTCCATCACATTTCATCCTTGTACCAAGTGTCCTACACTATTCATCAAGTGTGGGTAGGATCTTAACAAGTATCCACATAGCAATTTCAGACAAATGCACATAGCGATTTGACAATCGTCTAAACCGGGTGCCACATTTGCTATCCAGGGTGTTACAATTCACACAAAATCTTGCAAAAATTATTATTGTACCATAAAATCCTAAATAATTATACAAGTCTAGTTGTGCAAACTAATGGTGCAATTCGTTTCTCAAACTCTTACTCTTAAATACCTCAAATAATTAAAAAGATACTTATGTCGCCATAGTGGGTAGGAAACCAACTATACCGATAGACTAAAACTTAAGCGGTCATTTCATTTGTGAAATCTTTTAAGCATTTCACGACCTTACTAAGGTCTAAAGAAATTCATTGACTGAATTTCTAGTGAGATTTTACACTCAGTCCGAGCCTTACAGGTGATAGTAGCTTTAATGATGCCGTAACGATCTTTAGCAATGACAATAATACATATCAAATCCATGTTAGAGATTTTAGAAAAAGATCACTCCTAGAATTCATGATTGATGAAAGAAAATGATGTTTTATGGATTATCATAAAGGGGAAAGAATTTAAGATCCCAATTTTGTATGGAAGGTTAAAACAATTACTTTTGGGACTAATAGTACTTTATTTTGGTACCATATTGAATTACTCAAACCTTTACTAAGTTTTGAATTATTCCGCTGCGATTATTGCAAATTGCTAGAAACATGCTAAGTGCATTTCATGTTAAATATCATGAACAAAGGATATGTGACCTTGTATTACACGTCTCAACGCTTCAGTCTCTGTCAAATCCCAAGCGAGGTCTTGTAGGCTTGAATTTTATGGTTTATGGTTTGAATCTTTGAAGCTTATAGGCTGGAATTATAAACACTCATAAGCCTAGATTGGAACCAAGGTTATCATTTATAAGGATAGAAAGTGATGCATTTGAGCTTTATACGTTTTAGGAAAGAAAGAAGCCCATGGCACGTGGGAGACATGATAAGAATTCCCCAAGGACCTGAGAGCAAGAGGAAGGGAATCATCCTCTTGAAGGGAGACAAGCTATAGCAGAGGCAATCTGCCAAATGACAGTAATTGTACGATAGTAGATAGCCTAAGGACAGGCTCACCGTTAAGAGTCGCCAAGGGTGGAAAATCGAGGTTGCTTGTTTGAGAAATTCTTAGTTTATAGGTACCCAAACTTCAAGGGTACAGAAGAAGCATTGAGAACCAACAAGTGGCTGACTAACTCGGAAAGGATGTTTGACATTAGTGGATATATGGAGGAGCAAAAGGTCCAGTAGAAAAGGTCCAGTATGCTAGATACTTACTTCAAGGAAAGGCTAGTATGTGGTGGGACACCAGAAGACAGCCTTTGATACGAGAGCTAGGAAATATAGTTGCTCTCACCAGGAAGAGATTTAAGGAAAAATTCAATAATCGATTCTTTCTCGAATCCACCAAGCAGCAAAAGGCCTAGGAATTCACCAATCTGGTTCAAGGGAATTAAATTGTGGAGCAGTACATGGCTCACTTCATGAAACTAAGAAGGTTTGCCCCACATTTGATAGCAATGGAAAAGATGCAAACTCAAAAGTTCCAAGGAGGCTTGCAACCAAGGATTCGTACTCATTTTGTGTAACATTCCACACCCACAGATAAGAAAGACGTCATTTTTAAAAAAAAAAATCATGGGAGCCGGAGTGCTATTGCTAAACCTGACTTTAAAACATTTTCTTATAATTGCGTCAGATACAAAAATTCTATAAAATCTTTCTTTATAAAAAAAAAAAATACTGAGATCATAAGAGGGAGTGTCTAGAAGTATTTATTAAAACTTGTCAAAATTTGTGATATAAAAATCATGACTTAAAATTTATGTGCATGATCTAAGCCTCTGTCACTCCTCCCTAGACCAAGTCCTATCCTACAACTCTACCATTATAAATATTATGACCTAGGGTGGTTTAAAAACATTAATAAAGAAAAATGAGTTGATGACTCAGTAAGAAACCCATTATAACGTAAACATACTTAACATAAGTTTTTCATAAAATATTTCATACTGAGAATTAAAATCATGACTGTTCATAAATATGATGATGACAAGCATAACTTGTCTCGTTGATTTGAATTATCTGATTGTTTTGGCTGGCCAACACACTTAACTCTGTGTGTAAGGTTGTGCACTAGTCCCGCATCTTATGGCCATAAGGGGAACCATTAATTTGATATGATAAAATACTATGGTGGATCACGCCTGAGTTAGTGGCTTGCACATCCACCCTGACTGCATTGGTACCATGCATATGAATGGACATCTTATTAACTGTTCTAAGCTTATCTTACACTTAATCTTATGAAAGTTTATGCATTTTATGTAACGTGAGATGCATGAGATGCATAATACATATATATTTATAATATGTGGAATGGAACACGATGAATAACGTGCTTGCAAATATCATGACATGCGTAGTCCATAAACACTAGCTTCAAAAGAACTAGCTTTAATAATAATATATATATAACTATCTAACGTATGCTAATCCTAATTTATGATGAAGCTACTTACCTTGTAGTGTTGTTTCCTACAATTTTTGCACAAAATCAATCATTAGTTATTGAGCCTAATTAAAACTTCTAATCTATTTCAATAATTTATAGCTCGTGGGCTTATCCAATATAGTTTTGGCTTAATAAAATTATCAATATTTCAACCTTAGAATTATTAGGCCGGGTTGTTACATATTGCTTGTCTTAGGATTGAGAATTTTTTACAATTAGTTAATGTAGCTTCAATAGCAGAAGTGAAACAGTGGAGCTTAATCACTTAGATTAATGTAGAGTGTGAACAGACTCTTCCTTATATGCCTGGAGGAAGCATGGAAAAGAAGAGACTTCAACCCATAGTGGACAAAGGAAAGGGAGTGACGATCGGGAAGCCAACACCTGTAACACCACCTTTATGTCATAGATGTGTATGGAGACATAGTGGCGAGTGTAGAATAACCAGAGGAGCATGTTTTAAGTGTGATCAAACTGATCATTTAATTCGAGAATGTCCCTGTAATACACTTGGGAGTGGAGCTGCACATGACCCCAATGCTCAGCCTAACCCTAAGACTCTAATTAAAGCTAGGAGAAGTGGATCTAGAAGCTGCTAAGGCAATTGAAGAAGGAGTGATCAATAGTATTACTCTAACCTTTCCCTAGTTAATAAGATAGTTAGCTTGTTTGAGCTCTTTAGTTAATAGTGTTACCCTAATTAGGTACGGTTAAGTTGTTGCGATATATGCATGTGCATTATTTGATGGTGGAGCATCTTAGTCCTTTGTGTATACTATTTTCATGCAATTATGTGATTTACCTACTGAACTGTTACTCGGAAAGGTTTTGGTGATAATTCCTGATGGAAACATAGTTAGTTGTACCCGAGTAGTAGTCAGGGAATTCCCGCTAGAAGGCAGATCTGATTGTATTTCATTCGATAGAATTCGATGTAATCCTAGGGATGGATTGGTTATTTAGACATTTTTCCAAAATTGTTTGTTACGTTGGCAAATCGGTTGAGGTATCCCCATTGGTTATTTCAGCTTGTCAGGCTAAGAAGTGTATCGTAGATGGTGCAACTGCCTATTCGTTATTTGTTGTAAAAAAGGCAGAAGAGACTAAAGGAGTTTAGGGAATACCCATGATAGAAGAGTTTCTTGAGGTGTTTTCTGATGATTTACCAAGACTGCCCTTTCATAGGAATATAGAGTTTGTCATAGAGTTTAAACTAACAACTACCTCTATACATACAACACCTTATAGGATGGCTCCTATAGAGTTAAAGGAGCTGAAACTGAGGACTTATAGGATGCCTCTATACATACAACACCCAAATTGAGGACTTATTGGAGACAGGATTCATTCGACCTAGTTCTTCGCAATGGGGTGCACTAGTATTATTCATAAAGAAGAAATAATAGTCGATGTGGATGTGCATTGATTATCGGGAGTTAAACAAGGTAACGATCAAGAATAAGTATTTGTTACCTCAGATTGATGATTTGTTAAATTAGTCACATGGAGCATTGGTGTTCCCAAAGATAGATTTAAAGTTAGGATACTTTCAGCTTAGGATTAGGGAGCAGGACATCCCTAAGACTACTTTCGGGACTCGATATGGGCATTACAATTTCTTAGTAACGTTATTCGGTTTGACCAATGCTGCAACAGTATTTTTGGATTTGATGAATCTTTAGGCCCTACTTGGATAGCTTTGTAGTGGTGTTTATAGATGATATCTTGGTCTACTCTTGGAGTGATGAAGAGCATAAGGAACATTTGGGTTAGGTACTAGAAAGGTTGCGAGAGCACCAGTTATATGCAAAACTCAGTAAGTTTGATTTTTGGCTTTAGGAGGTGAAGGTTTTAAGACATGTGATTTCTAGTAGTGATATAGTAATTGACACCAATAAGGTAGAAGTAGTAACGAACTGGCATTAGCCAACCAACGTACATGAGATTCATAGTTTTCTTGGTTTGGCTGGATATTATAGAAGATTTGTCGAGGGTTTCTCTAAACTCTCCGGACCTCTTATTGCCTAACCAAGATGAACGCAAAGTTTACTTGGTGTGAAGAATGTGAAAGGGGTTTTCAGGAATTGAAGTAGAGATTGACTACAACTCCAGTTTTGGGTTTGCCTAAACCCCATAAACCCTATGTAGTTTATAGTGATGCATCGAAGCTAGGTCTTGGATGCGTATTGATATAGGAAGGATGAGTAATTGCTTATGCCTCTTGTCAGTGGAAGGATCGTGAGTAAAATTAGCCCCTCTCATGACTTGGAGTTAGTTGTGGTGGTACTTGCATTAAATATTTGGAGGCATTATCTGTATTGAGAAAAGTGCGAGGTTTTCACTGATCACAAAAGTCTCAAGTATATTTTCAGCCAAAAGAACTTCAACAAGAGGCAAAGGAAATGGATATAAATGATTAGTGACTACCAATGTGAGATAAAGTGCCATCCTGGAAAAGCCAATGTGGTGGCAGATGCCTTAAGTCGTAAGGCTGAAACTGAGATAGAATCTTTGTTAAGCAATATGAAAAGTTTGTTACTCAAAGGCTCTCAAAGGATCAAGGCCTTGGTAGTAATTCAAGATATTGTGCCCTTAAATGATGAGGAGATCAAAGAGCGTCAATTGAAGGATAATGAACTTATATGCATTCAATAAAAGGTCATGAAGTTTGAAGGACCATTGAATTTTGGAATTTGAAAAGATTGGATGTTGTGTTGTAAGGAAAGGAAGGTGATTCTGGCAGATTTAGAAATGAAGGAGAGGATATTGAAAGAAGCACATAATATGCCTTGCACTACACATCCCAGGAGTACAAAGATGTACCGAGACTTGAAAGGACACTTTTGGTGGGATGGAATGAAAAGAGATGTGGCGAATTATGTTAACAGGTGTTTTGTGTGTCAATTGGTGAATGCAAAACATTACAGGCCAATAGGAAGTAGCATTTGTTACCAATTTCGGAATAGAAATGAGAGAATGTTTCCATGGATTTTGTAATTGGATTGCAAAGGATATCTACAAGAAAGAACTCTATATGCTTTATTGTAGATAAATTGATGAAAAGTGCTCACTTTTGCCAATCGCCAACACTGACTCTATGGAAAAGTTGTCTAAGTTGTACATTAAGGAGATAGTTTGATCGATCATGTTAGTAGGGACACTTGATTCACATCACGATTCTGGCATAGTTTACAGAATCTAATGGGCACCAACTTGAAGTTTAGTAGTGCCTATCATTCAGAGATAGGCAGACAAATAGAACGAACTATACAGACCTTAGAGGATATTCTTAGAGCTTGTGTGGTGGAAATAAAAGGTGTTGGGAAGAACACTTACCTGTGGTATAGTTTGCCTATAAAAATAGTTTTCAAGCCACGATTAAAATGGCGCCATACGAGGCATTATGTGGGAGGAAGTGTAGATCTCCGCTATACTGAAAGGACATTGGAGAAAAGAAATTACGTGGCCTTGAATATTTGCAGGAAATAAGGGAAGAAGTTTTATTGATCAGAGAACGGATGCAAGTAGTTTAAGATAGACAAAAGAGATATGTCGATGGTAGAAGAGGAACTCGAGTTTACAGTAGGCAATTGTGTATATGTTAAGGTATCACCTATGAAAGGAGTGACATGTTTTGGCAAAAGAGGGAAACTGAGTCCTCGGTACGTAGGATCCTATGAGATCATGGAAAGAGTTGGGCCAATAGCCTATCGGTTAAGCTTACCCAAGGAACTTCACGGGATACATGATGTGTTCCATGCATCTTCCTTAAAGAAGAGCTTTGGAGATCATTGAACAGTTATGGTTGACCCAAGTCATATTCAACTTCAACCTAACATATCCTATGAAGAGTTGCCATTGCAAATCATTGACTGGAAAGATTAGCAAATGAGGAATCTAAACAGACCCCTATTCAAGGTACTTTGGAACAATCTCAACTTCCAAGAAGCTACTTGGGAAAGACAAGACTCAATGAGAGCTAGATACACTCATTTGTTTGTATCTTAGGTAGAAATATAGGGGATGGCTTAATTTTGGTCAAAACTTTGTGATTTGATTTTGATTGTATTCTTGGATAGAAATATAGGGGATGGCAAACCAATAAAAGTGTTTGTTTTGATTACAATTCTTGGTTGATGTTTTTTGTTATGTTACATTTATATCCTTGATAACAGGACATGGCATAGACTAGAACAACCGCGCTTATGTCTATATAAAAATTAAAAGTTAAATAAAATATTGTTAGAATATTATTTTTTAATATTATTATTGTTTTGGAATTTGAAAAAACTAAATTGTTTAATATATTTTGTGTGAAAATTTGAAAAAATTGTAATGATGAGATGAGATGAGATGAAACACTTTCACTATCCATACAGGAAATGATCATGGCCCATTGGTCACAAATAGAGAAGTTTGACCACCATCGTATGCATGTGATGGATGTAGATTTTAGATGAAGAATTTTCCTATGACACCTGTATAAGCAACAACATCCACGTGACCCACTAGTTTGGAGAGATGTCAAAAGGTTACGAGTGTTAGGCATCAACCAAGAAGCAGAATCGAGCTATGCTACTGAGGACCGAGCTAGTGAATCTATGTCATTTGAATCATCCAACTCTTTGTTTGATTGTCTTCGTGTCTTTGAAGAAGGTCATCCTATGTAAGATAATGAAGCTACTATAGAGCAAAAGTTGAAAGAGCTAAGGATGAACATGTAATGTGACCTTGACAGTGACGCAAGTTTCTACCTCTCACAAGACTCAATAACCAAAAAAGAAGAAGTGCCATCAACTTCTTCCTCTGAGGATTCGACTACAGCTAGTGGACGTAGACTTCAAGTGAGCTAGTATGCCTTTTGTTTTAATTTTGTCTTCTATCCAACTTGGTGTCGATTTTTGAGTATGAAATCTTCCCTTAAGGGAGGGAGGATGTGGCACCCCAATCTAAGGCTAGGACTTGGAGGTTAAGTCTTTATTGGGCTTATGTAAATATAGAATTGTTGGACCTAGGGCCCTTAGCACTAGAACCTTGTTGGAGAATAGGCATGTTTGCCCTACTTTGGGTAGTGAATAGAAACCCAAGGCCCAAGGAAAGTGTAGGCCCACATAATTTTCAGCCAAATAGGGAAGAAGGACTCATGGTTTGATGAAAGCCCATTAGGGTTTTGTTGGCATAGGGGAGGTGCCACATGGCAACATGCAAGAGTGATCTTTGGGTTTTCAAGAGAGGAATAATTAAGAGATAGGGAATTGATATTCAGCCATGCCACATGGCACACATGCAAGAGGACCTTTAGGTTCCCAAAGGGAGGAAGCAACCATGAAGAGAGTCACTTATGGTTTCTGATTCAAGGAAGCACATGCCAACCCCATGATAGCCATCTTCCACATTGCCACTTGTCACACATGCATGAGGATCTTATAGTTTTTGGAAATGCAATCATGAGTCACACACCACTTGTCCCTCTTGCAAGTTAGTTTTAGGGTTCTAGAAGAGTTTAATGTTGTTATCTAAAGGGTCTTGTCCTTCCACTTCTTCTCTCCACTAAGAATCAATAACTCTACCACATTCTTCATCTATTGCCCATTTAGCCTTCTATCTGAATAGCTTGTTCCTATTCCTTGGATCTGACTAGACTTCACTGATGAAAAGCGAGATAGATTTGTGATTTGATGTTCTTGCAACAAGGCATTGGACCCACACTTCTTTAAAGATCCTAGACCACTCTAAATTAGCAACAACCTTGTCTAATCTTTCCTTAACAAATGTTTCATCCCCATGCTTATTACTCTAGATAAACTTCTCTCCCCCCCCCCAACCTAGGTCATACAGATAATTATCTTCCAAGGCATCCATAAATTCCCTCATTTGTGATTCTGGATTTTATTTACCCCTTTCCGTTTCATCCTAACTAAATACCTCATTAAAATCACCTATTACACACCATGCACTATGATTAGTAGGTTTAATTGTAATCATGAGGTCCCATGATTCTAATCTTCTAATAGGATTTGGTTGACCATAAAACCATGATAGTAACCATTTTATATTGAGAAACTCATCATTTATCCAAGAACTAATATAATTTTGGGAATAATTAGCTATTTCCAAATCCACTTCAATATGCCAGAGTAATGCCAAACCCCACTCCTACACATTGGTTCAACAACAAAACAACCTTAAACCCCATCCTTCTCTTTAGATTATCAAATTTTCCTTGTTTCAACTTTCTCTCAATTAGGAAGACAACTTTGGGCTTCTTATCCCTCTCCAAAAGCCAAAGGTCTTGATTTTTCCTAGAGGTTCACTAGCCCTTCACATTTCCAACTCGATAGTTTCATTATGGCTAGTAGGGTTGACTAGCACCAACACCAATGCCATTTGACTCCTAGAGAATGTCGTTCTAGTATCAATTTTGAATTTCTTAACAATGTTTTTTGAATTTCTTAACAATGTTTTGTAAGGATACATCATCTAAGTTATGTTTCTTTGCAGAAAAATTAAGCTCAGAATCAGATGAATCACCTTTAGCTCTTACTCTCCTCTTCCGGCTCCTCTTCTCCACCTTCATCCCACTGTCTACCTTGTCGAGATGTGATTTTCCCACCACCAAGGAAGGGATTTCTCTATTAGGCTTGATAGACAGCCCATTAGCAACCATAGGATTGTTTTCTAGGCCCATCTCCCTCCAACCCAAATACTTTCCATCTCCTATTTTAAGCATAGTAATATTCCTTCCCAAAGAGATGTTATCTCCCTAATTTTTCTCCATGACTTCCTATGACGCCCCCCACCTTCGCTTGGGATGGAAAGAAGACTTAGAATGTCAGGACATGTAACACAAGGTTACATATCCTTGTACATGACAGTTAACATGCAATGCATCTTATAAGTACAACTAACATAATTCAATATTCGCAATGGATTAATCGATTAAAGGTAACTAAATAAAACTTATGCCAGAATAACTAAAACATCCCTATTCATTCATAGACATCATAAGTTCAAACCAAATAGTAGCATAATCTTGGTATAGTTAATCAAGATAAGAAGTCTGCATAGCTAAATCAACTACTTTATACGTTCTAATACATGAAGGGTTAGGGTTATAAACATCAAGATGAGGTCCAATCTTCCGTCAAGGTCCGGCTCCTCTTCAATCACTTAGATCCATCAATCCATCTAGTTCGTCCTTGTCGGGTCCTAACACAACTTCTATCATTCCACTCTATCATTTCACTTGGAATGATAATGGGTCCACAAGGGGTGAGATTTACTTGAAATCTCTGTCATTTGGATAACCAACGTGCACAAAGATAAATTATGCATGATGAATGATAAATACGAAATGCATGCAGTACAAAAACAAATCAGTGTATGTCTCCCAACCAGACTCCTCAACATTTTTAGAAAAACTGAGACACAAATTTTCTTACAGAGAACATTTTTCAATTCAACTAATAAAAGTAACATAACATTTCATCATTATTACAATTCATACTGATGACCGTAGTTCCCCATATGCACTGTGAGTACATGCTGATGACCGTAGTGCAACTCACGTTGAAACTACGTTGTCTACAAACTCGTTCTCAATGAATTGGTAACATAACATAACATCATAAGATGTACACCCACCAGCCTTAGGTGTCATAACACTTGACTTCACTTTGGCGTTTTCTTTTTAAAGAATCCATTCGAAGCCCGTTAATCATTCTTCATGAACCGAGGGGTTACCACTCCATTCTTAAATACTCTAGAATGGCCAGAGGATTTCCACTAGGATAATTTTCCATCCTAGCCTTTGGGTTCGTGACAAAAGTTATTTTCATGCTATGCTTGAAAAATGTATTTCATGATGTGTGTATGTAGCAAGCTTTCATATCAAAATGACATTTATATGCAATATGCTAAAAATGATGAAACTATGACATGTCATGTAGGAATGTACTCAATGTAGCATATAACATGATATTTTATGCACAAAATGAAAATTATATCATGAATGTGGTATTTACGAATAAATCATAAATAATTTATCAATGTGTAAATTAAATGCCAACTTACAAATTTTCTGAGTTTGGGAATATTGTAGTAGTTGAAATTAAATTCATGCTAAGTTAGGATTCATACCACGACGAAAGATTTTCATATCAAAAAGGTTTTAAAACACAACTATTTATGAAAATACCCTTAAGCTCTTAAAAATTGCCACAAGGGCCTTAATTTTTCACTATTTGCAAACAAATCTCAAGTTTAACAATACTTCATAGACCTCATATTTTTCATATTTTAAAACGATATATACCCTTAGAATTGTAAAATTCAAAGTGGAATTAGCTCAAACATACTCAACCCGTGGCATCCACTCTAGTTGATGCTTAAGTGTGATTTCAACTATTTATCCCTATGAATGCATGCTTATACAATTTTTTTAAATAAAAAATAATCACTATAGTTCTTAATGACATGATAAAAGCTAAATCTTAGGTGAGCAAGTTCATCCCAACAATTAATTATGGATAAAAACCTTAATCTTCATTAATCATCCATTAATCAAGCATGATGCTCTTAGCCTAAATCACAAAGGCATGCTTTCAAAATTCACCCAAAATATGTATTTTTATTCTTATCCCAATCACAAGGTTTTCTAATGCTCCTTGATCAATCCTAGGTGAAATAAATCAAAATTTCATAAAATAAGCATGATTTAATCAAAATAGTGCATGCTTGATGATCAACACAAGGTAGAATTAAAACCTATCATGGCATGCTTCTAATTCTCAAAAATCAAACCTTCAATGATCATTCTAAGACATTAAAAAATCAAATCAAAATATGCTAAGAAATTCCATAGAAAAAATTTCCACTTAAAACAATTTAAGCACTTAATTCATCCTTAATGAACTCGGTTTTGAATTAAGTATGTAACCTTTTCTAAACTCAACCAAAATTCACTTCAACACTTAAAAGTAAGATTTTACATGAAAAATAAGATATAGGGCAAGAAAAACTACAATTTTCGTGTCCCTCTTAAGCTCCTAACTCAAGAACTCTCAAGAACTTCCAAGAACACTCAAGAACACCTCTCGGATTCACTCTAGAATCTTTTGAGGAAAAAGGCTCTCAATGCTCAAGAGGAGCTTGGAGATGAGGTGTGGAGGAAATGACGGAGTGGAGTGACCTTTTATAGGAAGCAATGGGGGAGGGGCTTTTGGCCTTAGTCCTTGGTGATAGGGTGAAGTGGGCGGGTGGTGTGAGGAGGAGGGGTTTCCAGCTCGGTTGCATCACCTTGTGCAGGTGAATAGTGATCCAAATCAAATGATTTCCTTCACTTTCAGGTGCTTCCATGCAAGGATAGGGTGTAGGTGCTGCCATGGTGCATCATTTGAAGAAAAATAAAACAAAAAGTTTTATGACAACAAGCATAGTGGCCGACGGGTTCAAGGATGAAATCCTTGGACAGTTTTGATTATTTTCTTGACTCACCCTCTTTTCCTCTCTTCATGGCTGTTTTATGTAGGTCATGAGTCACTCTTGGAAGGCTTTTACAGGTGGTAGAAGGAGGGGGATTTGCTGCCTAGTGATGATGAAGTGGCAGCTCAAAGGGAAGAGGTGAAGAGAAGGGTGTTGCTGAGTGGTGGTAGCTTGATGCCATCGGGTTGGTGCATTTTTTTATGGGTAAAACTTGGTTAAAATTTCATAATTAATTTAAGGGTCTCTTTGGGATTGGATGGTGATGGAGGTGGAATGAGAGTGTGGGTCATTTGAGAGCAGAAAATCAAACCAAAAATGCAAGCATTCGGTTTCCATCCAACAAGTGTTTAGGTGCATTCGGTTTTGGATTTTTGGTTTGGTTCTTGAAACTAATTTTGTACCAAGCTTGGTCTGGTTCTAAAGGGATGATATGAGGTGCTTAAAGACCATAATTACCTTGAGAAAAAGGCACAAAAAGTTTGGGGTACGGGCTGTTCTGTCCATTGCACACAAGGGCATACGTGTGACAATTGGTGTGGTTTTAGAGTTTTGATATGTCATTACTCTTAATGACATGTGGGAATATTTATTTGGAGTTCTAACATGATCTAATAATGATGCAATAGAATAATAAAACAAGAAAATTTCAGGATCAAAAAGCATAAAAAGATTAAGAAAGAAAATTAAGCTCAAAACATGATTTAAAGATCGCTAATCATGGGCAAGGTGATTGATGCTCTTAACCCATATTCAAAACTAAATTTTGAGTCCAAATAATTCCTTAGGGTCTAATATGGGCTTCAAGAAACCAATGGTATGGTGCATTGAGATTCAAATAGAAGAGTGAAAAAACAAGACAAGGCTTTGGGCCTTGTTGGCCTTAAAAGGCCTGGAGTGTGAGTTGCATGGTTCATGGGCTTTGGTTGGGAGGCCTTTGTTCTAGATTTTGAGGAATTATGAGAGGCTTCAAGATCCATAAAGATGGGGATTGAAAGACTTGCCTTATTGTAACAGCCAGCTAGAAATTCAATGGTATAATTTCTATAGACTTGAGGAACCTTGTGAAAACTCCGTAAGTTTTCACGAATCGGCTAATCTCAAAGGTTTTAATCTATCAACATAATCAGTGTTAGCACTCACTATAGTGCCAGAAATGCGATTTTAATTGTTTGAGGTAGTTAGAAGTGTCAGAATACGTTATAGTCTACACCACTAGACTCAGTTGAATATTTAGGATTTTATGGCGCAATCACCCATTTTCATAATTTTGAACGAAATGGTTGTTCGAAACTGTGAATTTATTTATAGGGGCACTTTGGGGTTGAGTTTTGTTAAACGGTTTTTACTATAGCTTAATATGAATATTTAGTATTTTATAATACTAAGTTTATTACGCTTTTTTTTAAGTGAATAGTAACCTCGATAAGTGAACTAAGTGCAGTGTTTTCAAAATTACATTGTGGAATGTCCAAATTAGGTTAGAGAAGTTTTATTTGGACACTTGGCAAGATCTTCGCCACAAATAGTGAATAGTATTAGAGACTTGGCACAAAGAGGAACCATTAAATGGATTTGTGAAGGAAATCAAGGTGTGAGATCATGCCACTTAAGCAAAACCTTTTTCATCTGATCAACCAAATTGAGCCAGATTAAAAAGGGTTTCAACCCTAGTGAAACCCTAAATGGTTGGAATCCAATTGAAACTCCAAAAGCGTGGTCCAAACCGAAACCCTAAATGGTTTTCCCAAACCCTAAAGTTGGCCTTCAAACCCTTTTTTATCCAATTTCTAGCATTGTGTTTAATCACTTGATTAAATCACTTCTACATGCTATTAATTTTTCTAATTCTTGTTATGACATCATTATCCAACTTTTTAAACCTTGAAAATTTGATTGGACCAAGAAAATTTGGATTTGAGCTTGATAGCGTCTCAAACCCTAACCAAACCCCCTTTAAACCCCAAATTGAAGCCCACTTGGTTGAGGCCCACTAAGGCTTACGAATTTGGCCACCTTGGCAAGGTTTCTTGGAGAAGTTTCCTCCCCCACATGGCAGACCATCCACTGCCCTTGGCTGCACCCAATAGTGCTGTAACAGCCCGCTAGAAATTCAATGGTGGAATTTCTATAGACTTTAGGAATCTCGTGAAAACTCCATAAGTTTTCACGAATCGACTAATTGCAAAGGTTTTAGTCTGTCAACATAGTCAGTGTTATCACTCACTATGGTGCCAGAAATGCGATTTTCATCTTTTGAGGTAGTTAGAAGTGTCAGAATATGTTATAGTCTACACCACTAGACTCAGTTGAATATTAAGGATTTTATAGCGCAATAATCCATTTTCATAATTTCGGATGAAATGACTATTCGAAACTGTGAATTTATTTATAGGGGCACTTCAGGGTTGAGTTTTGGTAAACTGTTTTTACTGTAGATTAATATGAATATTTAGGATTTTTTTGGAGTGAATAGTAACTCACTCAAAAATGAGTAGCACAAAGGCTAGTCCAAGTGCAGGAGAATGTCGCGTAATAATTAAGAATAAATTCCTAAATCGCCTCAGGGAAAATTACTTAAACTCAACTCGTTGAAAATGGTGAAAATCTTCACAAAAAGAAAATAAAGATGATGGTATGTGAAATGGATGGAAAAGTGCAACAAGAATGAAAAAGGATACTAGTCATGGACTAGATTCATATTTTTAGATTTTTTAGTGCCGAATTGAAATGTAAAAGACTAAGAGATTAAACTAAGAGATTAATAAAACTAAGATAAGAATTAAACTAGACTAGAAAGTAATTGACAAAATATGCATTGAAAATTGAAAAGGCCCAAAATCAAGATTCTAGGGTTTATACTTGTATTCAAATCACAAATTCTCAAAATTAATTCATAACAATTGTAATCACTATTAATTGAAAGCTTTACGAAGTGAGAAAAATAAATAACATGAAGTAAATAAATAACAAATAAATTGCTCAAACTTTTAAGCCAAAAATCTCAAAAATATTCCATTAACTTAAAACTGAAATTAAATAACAAGTAGGGAATGAAAAGATTAAGCCAATTGAATGGAGATGAAGATTTGAAGCGGTGGAGGAGGCTGGGATGCAGTAGCAATTGGACCCCTCAAAGAGCTTTTCAATATACTGCCCTTGTGAGTGAATGCTCCTGAAGAATTTTTGTGTTGCTGCATGAATGATTGCTCGTGAGAATCCCCCTCTCCCGATCTATGTGAAAAAATGTAAGGAAAAGTAAATTGTGTGTTGCTTGTAATCCAACAGTGTTTTTCAGGCCAAAAGTCGGCCATATGATGTAAAATCCCATATATATACCCTAACGGCGGAATAAACCCTTGATCTATAAAATACGATGTTCGCTCGAGCGGAGTGTCGAACAGACATCGAGCGTTCAACTCTACCTGACTTCCGCTCGAGCGGCCAATGCCTCCGCTCGAGCTAACTCCTTTCCCGCAACCCACTCGAGCTCACTATCGAGCGGCATTCGAACGTTTGAATCTACTTAAATTTCGCTCGAGCGGCCAATGCCTCTGCTAGAGCGATGTGGAACAGACTCCACAGTAATCAACAGTTGGTAAAATTAAGTATAAATTCAAGCTATTAATCAATTTAAATCACAACTTATATTTATTCATCTTAATCATTTTTTCATATAAAACCAATGATAAAGTAATGGAAGAATTAAAATATATTGGTTCTAAATGTATTAAAATATGCAATAACTCAGCTCAATCAAATAGTAACCTCGATAAGCGTACTAAGTGCAATGTTTTCAAAATCACTGTGTGGAATGTCCAAATTAGGTTAGAGAAGTTTTATTTGGACACTTGGCAAGATCTTAGCCACACATAGTGAATAGTATTAAATACTTGGTATAAAGAGGAACCATTAGATGGATTTGTGAAGGAAATCAAGGTGTGAGACAATGCCACCTAAGAAAAACCCTTTTCATCTGATCAACCAAATTGAGCCAGATCAAAGAGGGTTTCAACCCTAGTGAAACCTTAAATGGTTGGAATCCAATTGAAACCCCAAAAATTTGGTTGAAACCGAAACCCTAACGGTTTCCCCAAACCCTAAAGTTGGCCTTCAAACCCTTTTTGATCCAATTTCTAGCATTGTGTTTAATCAATTGATTAAATCACTTCCATTTGCTATTAATTTCTCAAATTCTTGTTATAACATCATTATCCAACCTTTTAAACTTTGAAAATTTGATTGGGCCAAGAAAAATTGGATTTGAGTTTCATAACATCTCAAACCCTAACCAAACCCCCTTTAAACCCCAAATTGAAGCCCACTTGGTTGACACCCATCAAGGCCCACAAATTTGGCCACCTTGGCAAGGCTTCTAGGAGAAGTTTCCTCCCCACATGGCAGACCATCCACTGCCCTTGGCTGCACCCAACAGTGCCTTGATGAGATGGAGAAACCCACCCCATCAACCTCCATACCTCACAACTTCTGCAGGCTGTCCTTTCCCCTCTCTATTCTCCACTTCATGTCACAAAGCTACCACCAATCAATGGTCATTCAAGTCCATATCTTCACCTTCCAGAAGTGTAGAGTCATGCAAGACACACTTCTTTCCCTTTAATCTCTTCTTCACCCCGTTCTTAGAGAGAAACCCAAATGAGCTCTTTCGGGAAGATTTCTGGGTCTTTTTACGGGGAGATTTTCGACCCTTTGTAAGTATTTTCACAAGATGACTCCTTCATAAAAGTTTTTCCTTTTTGAGTATAGTTTCTGTAGATATATTATTTGTATCATTACATGGTCATTTGTCGGTCAAAAGTATTTTTAACCATGGAATGGTCATTCTAGGCGTGAATCTGCAGAGTATGTTATGTTTTGGAGTTTTTGACCAAGTTAATGGACATATCTTGGTCCGAAAATTTTATGGAGTGTTTTTAGCATGTGTTTAAGAGTGTTCATTGAGGTTTTGTTGCATGACTAAAACTTTTGATGATAGATTTTCTTAGATCTAGAAACTTGAAAATTGGAAGTGGCAAAACAGTTTTCATTTGGAGAAAGTTTGAATATTTCGAGGTCTGATCTTACTCTAAAAGTTTTGATATTTTTATATGATGATCCTAAGACTCTTATTTTCATGTTAGGATATTATTTTCAAGATATTTAGTATTAGTTTCAAAGATATGAGTTTTCTATGCAAAAGGATTTTGGTTAGGCCTAAGATTTGATGTTTTTGGATTAGATCCATGTTTTATTGATTTTTAGCCATGTGATTTTAATTTTGATGGTTGGATCCTATTTAAGACACATTCTTAAACCATGTGATGCTTTATTTCAAAGATCTCATCTTTTTAAGCCATTGATCAAGAAATTTATCAAAACTAGTTGAGGAAAAAGTTTCTGTTTTTGAACTAAGTGTAAAACCAAAAACTCCAAGTGTTATTTTGTGATTTGGTGACTTTAGTTTGATGATTTAAAGCATGGTTGATCTTAGGATGATGTTATGAATATGTTAGAAGTTAGATTTGATTTTTGGAATTCTTGGAGATGTTTTGATTTAGGGTCAAAGTTTGTAATTCAAGTGTTTGGATCTTTTTATAAAATGTTTGGTGTTGATTATTAGTTTTTTCTAAATGGATGTTTTAAGTATGGTTTTAAGCTTAGGATTAGAAGATGTTTGTTGCAAAATTTTGGTTTAAGCATGAGTTTTGAAGTTGGAAGGAATTGCAACAAAAATCAAGAGAAATGGCCTATGGATGTTTCAGGCTTAGTGTGTTTTCCATAGTTGTGTTTTGTTTTAAATTTTTCTAAGTTGATATTTGAGTTTAGGACAAAATTTTCATGAGGAATGTAAATTTTAAAAATTTTTGAAGTTAGGATGTGAAATCCTTAAGTTAGAGGGTAAAATGGTAATTTTACTCTAAGTTAGCTTGTTTACATGTTTCTAATTGTTAGTAATTAAATTTATAATTTTTAGAATACCCTCTTACAGTTCCTTGTGTTTCGTGCTTTATTCTCGTAGAACACGACGATCGAGGTAAATTAGTTTCGAACTTACTATTAGTTTATTGTGTATCTATGATGGGTAAGGGAACTACAATTTATGTATGTATGTTATCATATATGTCATGTCATACCACGTCATTACATGTTTATCTGCTATACATGACTTATTCTGTCACAAATATTTATCTGTTACACAATCTATTCTGTCATATATTGCTATATGTTACAAGTATACCATGTTAAGTATGCCATATGTTACATGTATGCCATATCATGTAATATTCATCATTGCAAGTATGTCATGTTAAGTAAAAAATTCAGATCAAGTTTATGTTAAGTCAACTTTCAGATCACGTTTAAGTTAAGTTATTCATGTCAATGATGACCTTAAGTTCTAAGATGGGGTAATATCCTAGTGAAATTCCTTTGTTCACGCTCGAGTGTCTAAATAGGTGTGAAATTCTCTGGGTTGATGAAGTACAGTCAATAGGTTGCGAATGGGGCCTAACTAGCTGGTCACTGGAGCTCGCCAAGCACTAAAGCCGATGGAGCCATACTTTATTTTATGTGTGTTTACAGCAAGTGTGACACAAACATCTCATAGGACCACAACAACTATGGAGCATACACTACGTGAGACACAGCAATTGTGACAAGTAGAATACGTGGGGCCACAACAACTGTGGAGTACGTATTAACGCACTCACAGCTAGTGCAGATACCTGTGTTGTGATGCAGTAATCGGCAGGGACACACGGCTCAAGGGGACCCGTGTAGCACCCATATGGTCACGTTATTAATTAAGTCAATTGAACAAGAGTCCAAGTTTATATCAAGAAGTTAAGAATAAGCAATCATGGTTAACCCCATGAGATAAGAATAAGTTTCAGATCAAGTTCATGTTATGTTATATTATGTTCACGTACATGTTATGTTCATGTTTACGTTAAGTTTCAAGTTCATTTCATATCATGTTATGTTCACGTTTATGTTATGATCAACCTCACGTTCATGTTATTTTATGTTCATGTTCACGTTATGTTTCAAGTTCACGTTAATTTCATGTTATATTCACGTACATGTTATGTTCAAGTTCACGTTCATGTTATGTTATGTTCATGTTTACATTATGCCTCAAGTTGACGTTTATGTCATGTTATGCTCAGGTTTATGTTAAATTCAAGTTCATGTTTATGTTATGTATGTTCACGTTCATGCTATGATTCAACTCCATGTTATGTTTCAAGTTCATGTTCATGTTATGTTACTAGCCCGTGTTTTATTTTAAGTTCAAATTCATGTGATGTCAAGTCAAGTTCAGTTCACGTTTCAGTTCAGGTTATGTCAGTTATGCCATGCTATATGTCAAGTTATGCTATGCTTACTTACGACTTTAATTATGCATTCATGCTTTTACTACCATGCATTCATAATTAGCCTGTGTGGGAGTTTCATGTTAACTTACTGAGATTTGTAATCAAATCTCACCGTGATAGTCCCAACTACCATTCCCCCCGAATGGTAGGCGATGTGTCAAGATCAAAGTAGGGAGCAGACATTGGTAGACTAAAGGAGGTTGACTAGACGCCGCAGGCACGATGTGGAGCTTACAGCTTCCATAGTTAGTTTTTGGACAGTATTCTGGCCTCGTTAGTCGAGTTACACGAGTTACTCGACGAACTTCCTCAATAGTGTATTTTGGTAATGTAAATATGGAGTCTGGTCTCCCATGCTTGGAGTACGATTTAACTATTTAGGATATTATAAGTTTGGTGCATAATATTGCCCAAGAAAAAAAAAATTATCTGCTGCAAATATTGCATAATGCTAGATTCATGTTAGGAACATTGCATTTTATATGTCATGAATGGGGGCAGGTAACCACGTGTTGCATGTCCCGACACTTTAGATGTCCGTTCGATCCCAAGCGGAATCTGGGGCAGTCACACTTATCATAAATGAGCCATGGGTCAAACTTAACACCTAGTTAGGCCCAAAAGGCCTTATGCCTTCCTCATACCTGAGCCAGTCCTTTCAAAGGCTAAACCACCAAGGCTTAAACTCCTATAAGTCTTCTAAGTCTGGGTCCATAACTTTCTAAAGGTTCTAAGGGCCTTAAGTGAACTGCTAATGGGCTTGCTTACTAAATTGCTTAGTTCTAACCCTCAAGCTTAGCCATTAATGACACTTAGTGCCATAAATATCTCCCAAAAAATAAAATAAAATAAAATAATAATTATTCTTCTAAATATATATATATATATATATAAAGCCCAAAATTATAAGCTTAAACTAATGGCATCTAAAAGTTAATTTTAATGGGTAATTAGGCGGGGTGTTACACATCCTCCCTCATATCTCCTAAAACTGCTCCGTAAACCCCGAAATCTGCCTTATCCTTCTTATTCACCTTCTTTCCATTAGAAATCAAGTCCACTTTCAAATTTTTAACCTCCTTAATTTTTGCAGTTAATCTCGTTGTTCCCTAATACTATTCCACTCATGGAATTGACATTCATCGTCGTATCTGGACAGAGATCAAGACTTTGCCTCTATCCATGGAAACCACCTTGCTGATTTGACTCTCCATGATCTATATCTCCTTTGAAAGCCTTTGGTTTTGAACTTTTTTTGTAGTGCATAAACTCTACTCTCAACAAAGACTTATACTGTTGTTCTATGCTATGTCTATTAGAATTCAGGATCCCCTTTCTTTCACATACCTGTGGTCCATGAAGTATGCACCCACAATTGAAGGACAATCAGGGCAACTTCTCATACTCTAGCAGTACCCAAATTCTTCTACCTTGTAAATTTATTGTTTGACCTCTGGCTAAAAGCATACCTAGATTGATTTCTATCTTAATTACCAAAAATTTGCCCCATCATATTCCATCTGCTTCCACCACCTTGCCTAAGGAATTCTAGATGATGTTCCCAGTATCTCTATTCATGCATGCCAAGGGGAGATTATGTGGTTGAGCCCATAATGCCTCAGTGTTGATCAACATCATGGTCTCCCACCCATAGTTCTCAAGGTTGAGAGAATCCATTGAACGGTTTGAGTATAAGCAAATGGTTGTCAAACAACCATGGTCTCCCACCCATAGTTCTCAATTTGTCAGTCTGATTTGCAAATAAAATGATAAAAAGGTTGGGTTTTATCTTCAAAAAGGTTGTCGGTTTACTCAAGCTCTAGACTTTGGTCATTGCTGATCTGACTACTTCCAGCCCTATTGACCTATTTGACAAATCTTCCCCACAAGACTTTGTTCACCTTTCTACAACACTTCCTTCGAGATTTTTTAATCCAATTCAATCAAAGAATTTTCTTCTTCTAAGAGTTTAAGATTGTCCCAGAATTCCTAAAGTTACTCCATGTTCTCTTCCCACCCCACTAAAGTGAGTGACTAATCACCCCTACTCTCTTACGAGAGTAAGCCAAGACTTAACATCCCCTCTACTTCGCTCACACAGCGAAGAGAGAAGACTCACTGACTATAAAGACTGACCTTTTAAGAATTTGATTAATTTTAAAAACCAACATGTTGTGTCACAATCTACTCTTTAAGGTTTCGAAAAGGCCTATGGCTTGCTAAGTCTGTAAATATATATCGAAACTTACTAGTTCAAAATAATAATTTAAAAAAAAAACTACTTTTAAGTATATTGTTCATATTTACCAATTGAATATAGTAAATCTCATTAACTATTTAGTCTAAATTAATTACTAATAGTTTCAACATGAAATTATTCAAAAAACCCTAGAAGATATATTGGATGTATATATTAGTAAACCATATATAATGCTAGTATAATAAGGCATATAAAATATAAGTCAAGCAAAAACTAAATGCTTTTAGTTTATTTGCAATTTCATAGGTTCAACTCTCCAAAACTAATCCGTTTATATGAAAAAGCAATGATCTTAACCCATGATCCTATGTTCTTCTCTAATCTCATGTCATCAACTCTAAATCAGATCTATGGTTTGCAATGGTGTCATAACAATACGGACATAGAAGGATCGAGAGAGAAAACGGGGGGCTTCAGTGTACTTGGGTCAAACACTCACAAGTAGTCAACTAGTTTAACCAAAGGGAGTACTATGTAATGAGCTGGGCCAATGGGTTCAACTACTTATTATGTTGTCACTTATTTTGGTTAGTAAGTGGGTTGTGAGTATGTTCCTTGGGCCGATAGGTGTTCTTATTTCTGTTGCTTTTAAGTTGTTTCCGAACTGGCCCTTTGGCCTTTTCCTTGTTTCCATTAGAAGCCTAACAGTATACGCATTGTCTTGTTGCACCATTTTGGAATGTTACAAACTTTTTTCCTTTCTCTTTCTTTCTTTTTCTCTTTCATTTTTCCCTCTCATTTTCCTAGAGGAGCTCTCATCAAAGAGAGTGTTTTAGTGATTTCATTTCAATATCTGGTGTGTTACAAACTGGTATCAGAGAGACACTAGTCTCTGTGAATATCAATTACAAGCATGGCAAAAGGATCAAGGTTGACACAACTACAAGATGGGCTCAATGCCCTAAAAGAAGCACAGACAACCAAAATCAGAATCTACAAACTCAATACCCCAACCTAAAAGTTGAGATGCTTGCACTAAAATGGCTATCTGACTTAGTCATTCAGTAGCTATATGCTCTCATAATGGAGCTACAAAGGAGAAACAACAGCCATAGCCCTGGAGGGTCAACATAAGGTGGGCAGCACAAGGAAGATGATCCCAACCCGAGGCCTAAAGGTGATGTGCAGGCCAGGATCATTCGCCTAGACTTTCTAGTTTTCCATGGAGAAGATCCAGCTGGTCGGATCTACAAGGTAAACCAGTTCTTTTCTTTCCATGATACCCTACCACAACATAAAACCAGGTTAGCATCTTTTCATCTAAAAGGGAGAGCCCTAACTTGGTTCCAGGATTTTGAGGAATCTGGACAAATGGGTGACTGGGAATCATTTCTTAAGGCATTGTTGGTCAGATTTGGACCACATGCCTATGTGACCTAATCGAGGCATTGACTCAGTTAAGGCAAGTAGGGTCAATTGAAGACTACAAGGATATGTATGAAACGCTATCCAATCGGCTAAGGGGTTTGTCTGACCAATATAAGTTAAGTTGTTTTCTCAATGGATTACGTGATGAAATTAGGCTCCTAGTTAGAATATTTAACCCACCAACCCTAATTTCTACCTATAACATGGCCAAGATCCAAGAGAAAAACATAAACTTGTCCAAAAAACAACACCAAATCTGGGCTTGTGTATTCTCCCCACCCAGGTATCTTATAAATACCAAATTTTCTGCAAGGAGAAACCAGAAAAAGTATTCCCAATCTCCAAATCTAGAAAAATAAACTAGAAACAAATGAAAGAAATGAGAGATAAGAGCCTATGTTATTACTGCAATGCTAAATAGAACCCGGGGCATAAATGCCAAAACCATAAGCTTTACCTTTTAGAAGAAGTTCTTATGGAAAATGAGGGTGAGAATCTGTTGCCTAGATGACTAACACAAGAGGGGGGTGATTTGGGTTATATTTAAAAAATTAACAATTATAAATCAAATAAGCAATATAAAATATAAATAAAATACAAAGTAGCAATAAATATAAAGAGTAAGGGTAAAAGAGAAACAAACTCAGTATGTTAACGAGGTTCAGCCCCACTGCCTACGTCCTCGCCTCAAGCTACCCATTGAGGATCTCCAAATTCACTATTCAACATCCTTCAGGTGGAGATAGAAACCTATTACACCTTTGAACAATATTGCTACAAAGGATCCGTGTAGAACACCCTCTACACTTGCAATCACCTTACACGTGGTGATTCAGCTATTCCCTGTGTAGAACACTTTCTACACGCACAAGGGTTATACACACCATTTTACTGATACAAGAGCTGATAGTGGGTAGATTATCAGAAAACACTTCTCAATGAGTGAAATAAGAACAATACAGTGCAAGCTATATTTCTATCAAAATGAACAAGGTTTAAGGCTCAATGCTTAAAGAAGAGAGAATGAAAGTTTTGAATGAATGTTGTATGCTCTTGGTGTTGTAAATTTGAAGCTCTCAAATAATCTATTTATAGGCATATGAGACTTCATATTCAAATTTAAAAAGACTTATATGTCAAAGGCAACATCATTCACTTTTCAAAAAATTCAAATAAAAGTTTCTTCTTTTTCATTTGTCAAAGACAATATCATTCACTTTTCAAAAATTTCAAACCTAATCTTTTTACTTTTCGCATATGACAAAAGCAGTACACTTTACTTTTCAAATTTTTCAAACAAAATAATCTACCTTTTGCATAAGTAAAAAAAAGCATCAATAACTTTTGAAAATATTCAAAAAAAGCATGCACATGTGAAATATGACAATCAATCATCTTTAATATTTTCAAAATTTTCAAATAAACTCATCTACTTTTTGCATAAGTCAAAAAGAGTATCAATCACTTTTGAAAATATTCAAATAAAGCATGCACATATGAAAGATGACAATCAATCATTTTTTATATTTTCAAAATTCAAACCTTTAATTGTAACAGCCCGCTAGAAATTCAATGGTGAAATTTCTATATACTTTAGAAATCTCGTGAAAACCCCATAAGTTTTCACGAATCGATCAATCGCACAGGTTTTAGTCTATCAACATAATCAGTGTTATCACTTACTATGGTGCCAAAAATGCGATTTTAATCGTTTGAGATAGTTAGAAGTGTCAGAATACGTTATAGTCTACACCACTAGACTCAGTTGAATATTTAGGATTTTATAGCGCAATAACCCGTTTTCATAATTTCGAACAAAACGGCTGTTCAAAACTGTAAATTTATTTATAGGGGCACTTCAGGGTTGAGTTTTGGTAAACGGTTTTCACTGTAGGTTAATATAAATATTTAGAATTTTTCAGTACTAAGTTTATTACACTTTTTTTTAAGTGAATAGTAACCTCGATAAGCGTACTATGTGTAGTGTTTTCAAAATCAAAGTGTGAAATGTCCAAATTAGGCTAGAGAAGTTTTATTTGGACACTTGGTAAGATCTTAGCCAAACATAGTGAATAGTATTAGACACTTGGAACAAAGAGGAACCATTAGATAGATTTGTGAAGGAAATCAAGGTATGAGATCATGTCACCTAAGCAAAACACTTCTCATCTGATCAACCATTTGAGCCAAATCAAAGAGGGTTTCAACCCTAGTGAAACCCTAAATGGTTGGAATCCAGTTGAAACCCCAAAAACTTGATTGAAACGGAAACCCTAAATAGTTTCCCCAAACCCAAAAGTTGGCTTTCAAACCCTTTTTGATCCAATTTCTAGCATTGTGTTTAATCACTTGATTAAATCACATCTATATGCTATTAATTTATCAAATTCTTGTTATGACATCTTTATCCAACCTTTTAAACTTTGGAAATTTGATTGAGCCAATAAAAATTGGATTTGACCTTGATAGCATTTCAAACCCTAACCAAACCCCCTTTAAACCCCAAATTGAAGCCCACTTGGTTGAGGCCCACCAAGGACCACGAATTTGGCCACCTTGGCAAAGCTTCTTGGAGAAGTTTCCTCCCCCACATGGCAAACCATCCACTGCCCGTGGCTGCACCCAATAGTGCCTTGATAAGATGGAGAAACTCACCCCATCAACCTCCATACCTCACAGCTTCTGCAAGCAGTCCTTTCCCCTCTCTATTCTGCACTATATGTCACATAGCTATCTCCAATCAAAGGTCTTTCAAGCCCACAACTTCCCCCTCCAGAATTCTAGAGTCATGCAAGCCACACGTCTTTCACTTTAATCACTTCTTCACCCTGTTCTTAGAGAGAAATCCAAAAGAGCTCTCTCAGACAGATTTCGGTGTCTTTTTGCGTGGAGATTTTTGACCCATTGTAGGTATTTTAACACGATAACTCCTTAATAAAATTTGTTCCTCTTTGAGTATAGTTTCCTTAGATATATTATTCGTATCATTCCATTGTCATTTGGTCGGTCAAAAGTATTTTTAACCATAGAAAGGTCATTCTGGGCGTGAATCTGGAGAGTATGTTATGTTTTGGAGTTTTTGACCAAGCTAATGGACATATCTTGGTCCGAAAATTTTATGGAGTGTTGTTAGCATGTCCTTAAGAGTGTTCATTGAGGTTTTTTTGCATGAATAAAGCTTTTGATGATAGATTTTCTTAGATCTAGAAACTTGAAAACTGGAAGTGGTAAAACAGTTTTTATTTGGAGAAAGTTTGAATATTTCGAGGTTTGATCTTACTATGAAGGCTTTGATATTTTTATATGATGATCCTAAGTCTCTTATTTTCATGTTAGGATGTTATTTTGAAGATATTTAGTATTAGTTTTAAAGATATGAGTTTTCTATGCAAGAGGATTTCAGTTAGGCCTAAGATTTGATGTTTTTGGAGTAGATCCATGTTTTATTGATTTTTAGCCATATGATTTTAAGTTTCATGGTTGGATCCTATTTAAGACACATTATTAAACCATGTGCTTTATTTCGAAGATCTAACCTTCTTAAGCCATTGATCAAGAGATTTATCAAAGCTAGTTGGGGAAAACGTTTATGTTTTTGGACTAAGTGTAAAACCAAAAACACCAAGTGTTATTTTGTGATTTTGGTTACTTTAGTTTGATGATTTAAAGCATATTTGATCTTAGAATTATGTTATGAATATGTTAGAAGTAAGATTTGATTTTTGGAAATCTTGAAGATGTTTCGATTTAGGGTCAAAGCTTGTGATTAACTGTTTGGATATTTTTACAAAAAGTTTGGTGTTGATTATTAGCTTTTTCTAAATGGATGTTTTAAGTATGGTTTTAAACTTAGGATTGGAAGATGTTTGTTGCAAAATTTTTGTTTAAGCATGAGTTTTCAAGTTGGAAGGAATTACAACAAAAGTCAAGAGAAATGGCCCATGGATGTTTCGGTCATAGTGTGTTTTTCATAGTTGTGATTTTTTTTAAATTTTTCTAAATTGATATTTCAATTTAGGACAAAATTTACATGAGGAATGTAAATTTGAAAATTTTTGGAGTTAGGATGTGAAATCCTTAAGTTAGGGGTAAAATTGTCATTTATCCACATGTAGAGGGTAAAATAGTAATTTTACTCTAAGTTAGCTTGTTTTCATATTTCTAATTGTTAGTAATTAAATTTCTAACCTTTAGAATACCCTCTTACAGTTCCTCGTGTTTCGTGCTTTATTCTCATAGAACACGACAATTGAGGTAAGTTAGCTTCTAACTTACTATCAATTTATTGTGTATGTATGATGGGTAAGGAAACTACAATTTATGTATGTATGTTATCGTATATGCCATGCCATGTCATTACATGTTTATTTGTTATGCATGATTTATTCTTTCACGAATATTTATCTGTTACACAATCTATTCTGTCACGTATTGTTATATGTTATAAGTATGCCATGGTAAGTATGCCATATGTTACATGTATGTCATATCATGTAATATTCACCATTGCAAGTATGTCATGTTAAGTAAAGAAGTCAGATCATGTTTATGTTAAGTCAAGTTTCAGATCACGTTTATGTGACTATTCATGTCAATCAGGACCCTAAGTGATAGGATGGGATAATATCCTAGTGGAACTCCTTTGTTCATGCTCGAGTGTCTAAATAGGTGTGAAATTCCTGGGTTGACGATGTACAGTCAACAGGTTGCGAATGGGGCCTAATTAGCTGGTCATCGGAGCGCGCCAGGCACTAACGCCGATGGTGCCATATTTTATTTTATGTGTGTTTACAGCAAGTGTGGCACAAACAATTCATGGGGCCACAACAACTGTGGAGCATACACTACGTGAGACACAACAATTGTGACGTATAATACGTGAGACCACAACAACTATGGAGTACGTATTAACGCACTCACAGCTGGTGTAGATACCTGTATTGTGATGCGGTAATCGGCAGGGACACACGGCTCAAGGGGACCCGTGTAGCACCCATATGGTCACGTTATTAATTAAGTCAATTGAACAAATGTCCAAGTTTATGTCAAGAAGTTAAGAATAAGCAATCATGGTTAATCCCATGAGATAAGAATAAGTTTCAGTTCAAGTTTATGTTATGTTATGTTCTTGTTCACGTTAAGTTTCAAGTTCATGTTCATATCATGTTATATTCACGTTTATGTTGTGTTCAAACTCACGTTCATATTATATTATGTTCATGTTCACGTTTTGTTTCCAATTCACGTTCATGTCATGTTAAATTCACGTACATGTTATGTTCAAGTTAACGTTCATGTTATGTTATGTTCATGTTTACATTATGTCTCAAGCTCACATTTATGCCATGTTATACTTAGGTTTATGATAAATTCAAGTTCATGTTTATGTTATGTATATTCACGTTCATGCTATGATTCAAGTCCATGTTATGCTTCAAGTTCACGTTCACGTTCATGTTATGTTGCTAGCCCATGTTATATTATAAGTTCAAGTTCATGTCATGTCAAGTCAAGTTCAGTTCATGTTTCAGTTCAGGTTATGTCAGTTATGCCCTGCTATATGTCAAGTTATGCTATGCTTACTTTCGACTTTAATTATGCATTCATGCTTTTACTGCTATACATTCATAATTAACCTGTGTGAGAGTTTTCTGTTAACTTACTGAGATTTGTAATCAAATTTCACCGTAGTAGTCCCAACTACCATTCCCCCCGAATGGTAGGCGATGTGTCAAGATTAGAGCAGGGAGCGGACATGGTAGGCTAAAGGAGGTTGACTAGACGCTGCAGACATGACGCGGACCTTACAGCTTCCATAGGTAGTTTTTGGACAGTATTCTAGCCTCCTTAGTCGAGTTACACGAGTTACTCGACGAACTTCCTCTATAGTATTTTTTTTTTAATGTAAATATGAAGTCTGGTCTCCCATGTTTTTGAGGTTGCAGTCTTCTAAGACTTGTATTGAAAACGTGGATGTTTATTTTGTTAAGTATGCTTGGATTACGATTTAACTATTTGGGATATTATAAGTTTGGTGCATAGTATTGCTCAAGAAAAAAAAAATTATCCGCTGAGAATATTGCATAATGCTAGATGCATGTTAGGAACATTGCATCTTATATGTTATGAACGGGGGCATGTAACCATGTGTTGCATGTCCCGACGTTTCAGATGTGTGTTTGATCCCAAGCGAAAATCTGGGGGCGTCACATTAATCATGTCATGCACATGTGAAAGATGACAATCAATTATTTTTCAAAATTTTTAAATTTAATTTTCAAAATATTCATGCACATGTGGAAAATGTATTTTAATGCTTTATGATAAAATATTAATTTTGAGCCTTAATCCTAATTTTAAATTTTTGAGAGATTTATAACATTACTCTATGACTTTAATGTGACTTTGTTCCCTTCTTGCTCATACTTGGTTCCTTGATGTGCTTGACTCCATTTTGTAAGCAACTTGAGCTTGAGACTCTTTTATTGTTTGTATTCATTTGTTATCATCAAAATCCATTTATAGATATATAATTACATGAAACTTGAAACCTTGAGTTCAATAATCTCCCCCTTTTGGATGATGACAAATACTTGATAGAACTTGAAGCCTGGATTAATACTTAAGCTCCCACTGAGAATGTGTGTTAGTTTTTCAAGCAAAAGTATAAATACAATTCCAAGCATATATAACAAGTTTAGCAATTCAAACAATGTTAATGTTCTAGTCTAAAACTTCTCCCGCTTTTGGCATCATTAAAAAGGATACACAACAAGTAAATGGATTGAAGAAAATGATGTGTTAGTAGAAACTATAGATAATTGACAAATTGGAGCCGCCCGTGACCCGACGAGTGTGGCTAGAGATTTTAAAAATCGCTTGATGTTGTTGAAAAAATGATCATTTTCATCTATTGGATATCAAAAAGAAATCACATTGCTCCTTGACTTGGATGATAGCTTGTCTTGTTCTTTATGCTATCTCTATAAAATCAGTCTTAAAGTTCCTCCAATCCGCAACAAATCTTCTTCTCATCTCTATAACTCATCTGCATTCGTTCAACATTCTCGTTTTAAGCTTTCAATTCTTTTCTCAATGGCTCATTCTTCTAACATTCCTCTAAATTCATCCATGAAGTATTCTACATTTCAATCTCCTATCCTTTCTACAGCTACCATTGGTGCCATGTTGCAGCAAGAGAATAATAATTTTGCTAATAAATCAGACTCCGATACTATCTACGACTTGGTGAGTTTCGGGACTCGCTACTCTTCCTCTATAGTTTCTTTTTCCCAGCGGTTACAAGCCATAAACCATGTGGTTGAAAAGTTTAAAAAATAAATTGTTGTATTTCAGCAAATTGTTCAAGAGTCTCACACAAGAGAAGGAATCTTTCGGCAGAAGAATAAATAGTTGAAATCCCTATTGGATTCTTCATTCCGCTTGCCAATTCTCATGGATAGGGATGTCATGATATTGTATAAAGAAAATGAGTGTCTCAAACATGAGGCTAAAAACCTCAAATTTTTGTAAAAGTATTTAAAAAATCTCTCTCTATTTTTATAGAATCCGGTCTATCTTTTAAGAGTTATTCATAGCATTCTTTTAAGAGTTATTCATAGCATGCATCATACCTATTTCTCTTCTAATCATACATAATCTATATTCTGGTAAAGGTTTTGTGAAAATATCTGCTAACTGATCATGTGTGTTTGTGAAGTCTAGTACTATATCGTCTTTCTGCACATGATCTCGAAGAAAATGATATCTTATTTCAATATGCTTAGTTCTAGAATGTTGTATTAAGTTCTTTGAAAGATTTATAGCACTTGTATTATCACATTTGAATGTGATTATACATGAGTTTAAAATCTTCAAGTTGTTGCTTCATGTAAAGAACTTGAGCACAACAACTACCCGCAAAACATATTTTGTCTCAGTAGTAGATAATGCAACAGAATTTTACTTTTTACTAAACCAGTGCATGACCTAAGAAATGACATGCTCCACTAGTGCTTTCTCGATCAATTTTGCAACCAGCATAATTTGCATCTATGTAGCTGATTAAATCGAAAGATATGTGCTTAAGGTACCATAACCCTAGGACAATTGTACCACTAAGATATCTAAGAATGCGCTTGATTGCAATTAATTGAGATTCTTTTGGAGATGATTGAAAGCGTGCATAAAAGCACACACTGAACATAATATTTGGTCTACTGGCTATCAAATATAATAAGTTACCAATCATATTTCGATATACCTTCGAGTCAACTGGCTTACCGGTTTCATCTTTATAAAGTTTAGTGGATGGGCTCATTGGTGTTCCAATTTCCTTAGCACCTTCCATCCCAAACTTCTTGAGTAATTCTTTAATATATTTTGACTGATTGATGAATGTCCCACTTTTTGCTTGCTTAATTTGCAATCTGAGAAAGAATTTAAGTTCTTCCATCATGCTCATTTCAAATTCTTTCTACATAGTCTTAGCAAAAACTTGGCACATATTTAAATTAGTAGCACCAAATATTATATCATCAACATAAATCTGAATAAAAAGAATATTATCATTTTCGTGTTTAATGAAAAGAGTTGTGTCGATTTTTCCTCTTGAAAAACCTTTTCAATCAAGAAAACACTAAGTCTCTCATACCAAGCTCTAGAAGCTTGTTTGAGTCCATATAGTGCTTTTGTGAGTTTGAAAACATGATTTAGAGAAATGTGATTTTCAAAACCTGGAGATTGCTCAACATATACCTCTTCATTTATAAAACCATTTAAGAAAGCACTTTTAACATCCATTTGAAAAAGTTTGAAATCTTTATAACAAACATATGCAAGTAGCATTCGAATAGTTTCTAATCTTGTGACTGGTGCATAAGTTTCATCATAATCGATTCAATCTTCTTGATTGAAACATTGAGCTATAAGTCAAGCCTTATTTCTAGTAATGACTCCGGACTCATCTTTTTTGTTTCTAAAAATCCATTTTTGTTCCAATGATAGTATGATTTTTGGGTCTAGGAACAAGTGTCCAAACATCATTTCTTTCAAATTGATTCAGCTCTTCTTGCATAGCTAGAATCCAAGATTCATCAAGAAGTGCTTCATCAATATTTTTAGGTTCAATCTGAGATAGAACAGTAGTATGATTGCAAATATTTCTAAGAGATAACCGAGTACTTACACCTCGTGAAGGTTCTCCCAGAATTTGTTCCACTGGATGATTTTTCACAAATTTTCACTATTTGGTTACATTTTGCATTAAATTTTGATGATTTTTCATGATGTCTCCATGTTGGACTTCCTCTATTGTGTTCTCTTTGTTGAGATTGAGACTTTCCATGTTATTTATATCTCATGTTTCTTCATCAACAAATTTCTTGGAGAGTAGAGAATTAGATTCATCAAATACTACAAGCATAGATTCTTGTACAGTCAAAGTCTTTTTATTGAATACTCTATAAGTTTTACTATTAATAGAATACCTAAGAAAGATACCTTCATCAGATTTTGCATCAAACTTGCCTAAATTATCTCTGTTATTCAAAATAAAACATTTGCATCCAAATACATGAAAGTAACTAATGTTAGGCTTTTTCTCATTCCAAAGCTCATAGGGGGTTTTATCTAGTTTAGACCTTAGCATAACTCTATTTATAACATAACATGCAGTACTTATCGTTTCGGCCCAAAAGTAACTAGGCAAGTTGTTTTTATTGAGCATTGTTCTTGTCATCTGTTGAAGAGATCTATTTTTCCTCTCTACTACCCCATTTTGTTGAGGAGTTCGAGAAGTAGAAAAATTATGCACAAAACCATTTTCATCACAAAAAGTTTCAATATTTTTATTAACAAACTATTTTCCCCTATCACTTCGGATACTTGAAATAGTATAGTCATTTTCATTTTGAATTCTCTTACATAACTTGGTAAAGGTATTATGTGCCTCATCTTTATGAGCAAAAAAGATAACCTAAGTATATTTAGAGAAATTATCAACAATAACAAATGCATAATATTTTCCTCCTAAACTTGCAGCTCTATTTGGTCCAAAAAGATCCATGTGTATCAGTTGTAGTGGTTTAGCAGTGGAAATATGTTTTTTGGTTTTAAAAGAAATTTTTGTTTATTTACCAAATTGGCATGCATCACAAATTTTTTCTTTAAGAAAATTCGCCTTTGGTAAACCTCTCACAAGATCATTTTTTGAAAGTTTGGAAATAAGTTCCATGTTGCCATGACCTAGTCTTCTATGCCATAGACAACATCATTTATTTTTCAAAAATTTCAAACATAATCTTTTTGTTTTTCGCATATGACAAAAGGAGTACACTTTACTTTTCAAATTTTTCAAATAAAATCATCTACATTTTGCATAAGTAAAAAAAAAACATCAATAACTTTTGAAAATATTCAAATAAAGCATGCACATGTGAAAGATGACAATCAATCATCTTTAATATTTTCAAAATTTTCAAAAAAAATCATCTACTTTTTGCATAAGTCAAAAAGAGTATCAATCACTTTTGAAAATATTCAAATAAAGCATGCACATGTGAAAGATGACAATCAATCATCTTTAATATTTTCAAAATTCAAATCTTTAATCATGTCATGCACATGTGAAAGATGACAATCAATTATCTTTCAAAATTTTCAAATTTAATTTTCAAAATATTCATGCACATGTGGAAAATGTATTTTAATGCTTTATGATAAAATATTAATTTTGAGCCTTAATCCTAATTTCAAATTTTTAAGAGATTTACAACATTACTCTATGACTTTAATGTGAACTTGTTCCCTTCGTACTCATACTTGGTTCCTTGATGTGCTTGACTCCATTGTGTAGACAACTTGAGCTTGAGACTCATTTATTTTTTGTATTTATTTGTTATCATCAAAATCCATATATAAATATATAATTATACGAAACCTGAAACATTAGGTTTAATAGAATCTATTGGAGGACCTTACTACCGAGATAGAGGAAGAAGTGGGATTAGTGGCTCTTAATTTAGAAGGTGGAAGAGCATTTGGGTTTTGGTCAATTTCGACCCATTAGTTTATGTTCAGTGGTTTATAAAATTATGGCAAAGATTATGGTGTTTCTTTTGGCTCCGATCCTTGACAAAATTATTTCTTCTGAGCAGGCAGCATTCATTCTGGGTTGCTCGATATTTGATAATATTTCTTTGGCTCAAGAATTGGTACAAGGCATTAATCAGAAAGTACGAGGTGGTAATGTAATGCTAAAAATAGATATGGCGAAAGTATACGATCGAGTTAATTGGAGTTATCTTTTAGAGATTCTTTGTAGATTGGGTTTTTCTAAAAAATGGAGGAGTATTGTGTTTAACGCTATATCGTCTCCATTTTACTCGGTCATGCTAAATGGTTGCTCCAAAGGTTTTTAAAAGGCATTGTGAGGACTTCGACAAGGTAACCAACTTTTCCCTTATTTGTTTATTTTATCTAAAGAGGTTCTTTCTCGTATGATTAATGATGAGTTCAGCTTGGGGTGCATTCTTCCATTTCATCCTAGTGGAGGTTCTTCGATTTCTCATTTATTCTATGTGGATGATCTCCTGATTTTTGCAAATGGGGGAAGTTTGGTGATGAGAAATATTATGGAAGTATTACATAGATATGAACTGTTGTCGGGACAGTTGATAAATCCAAGTAAGTCAGCTTTGTTTCTTTCTAGTTCCATTCCGGCTAACAGAAGGAATAGATTGAAAATGATTTCAGGATTTGAGTTGGCCTTACACATATTTGGGGGTTCTGTTATTTGCAGGAAGTATGGAAATAAGAATGTTTGATCCTCTCTTGGCAAAAGTTCAGAAGAAATTGTCAGGGTGGAAAAGCAAAGTGCTTTCTTTTGGTGGTAAAATTGTGTTGATTAAGCATGTTTGTTTTATCAAAACTTGAGAAGTTATTTTCTGATTTCCTTTGGAGTACGTCGGGGGATAATAAAAGAAGGAAATGGATAGCATGGAAAAAAATCTGTTTGTCGATTGAGGAGGGGGGGCTTGGAATCTGAAATCTCTATGATGTTCAAGAGTATTTGATGATGAAATTTGCTTGGAAATTTATTGAAGGGGGTTCCATGTGGTCAAGATTTTTTACCACTAAATACATTGGGAATGCTCATTTGTTTTCAGTTTTGCATTTAAGGAAGGGTTCCAAATTTTGGAAGGGTGTAATGACCTTAATGCCAAAAGTGATAGGGAATTCCAAATGGCTTATTCGAGATGGAAAATGCAGTTTTTGGATGGATAATTGGTTAGGAACAGGGCCTCTGATGGACTCAATTCTGGTACTAGGAGACTTGAATTTAAGAGTGGCAGATGTCTTTGATACTACAGGGCCGAAAGTGCAGGAATTGCAGCAATTGATTCCAGAAGAGATGACTAGACTTATTTTTGAGTATGGAATTCAAATTCAGCCGGGTCAAGATATTTTTGTATGGAAGCATGAGGTTAATGGCAAGTTCACCACAAAGTCAGCCTGGGAGTTAATTAGACAGAGAGATGATTTATGTCCCTGGAAAAAATGGTTATGGAGAAATGGGTACCAAAGAAGATGTCATTTTTCTTATGGAAAGTTAAGAGAAGGGCTATTCCGGTGGATGAAATTATTAGAAACATAGGGATCCCAATGGTTTCAAGGTGTGAATGTTGTGTGAATTCTCAAGTGGAGACAGTGCACCACATTCTATGTGAGGGGGAAGGAGCTCAAAAGGTATGGTCTTTCTTTGCAAAATCATGTAACATTAATGTGTCTCATATTCAAAATTGGGAGGGTATGTTGAATTTTTTTGTGGCAAAGGGCGTCTTTGAGTTTGCAGGTGGGTTGGCTAAAAGGGTTAATCCCTATTGTCGTTTCTTGGGAGCTCTGGAAAGCTAGATGTGCGGCTAGAATGGAAGGTTTTAAATTCAAACCTGAAAATGTCATTCGGCAGGTCAAGGTGGGGCTGAGGAATATTTCTACTAATATGAAGAGGTTTCAGCACATGGGCGGTAATGATAAGGTAATTCTGGAATCTTTGACTTGTCCAATTTTACCGATTGTCAATAAAAAGACTTTGTTAATTTTGTGGAGGAAACCAGTGAGAGGGAGATTCAAGTTAAATGTTGATGGAGGATGTTGTGGTAATCCGGGGGTTGCAGGAGGAGGAGGAGGAAGTATTTGGGATTCAAATGGGAATGTGGTTGCTGGTTTTTCCCATTATTATGGTCATGCCACTAATAATATTGTGGAATGTAAAGATGTTTTGGATGGTCTTCAGTTATGTAAACAGTTGAAGTTGCAGGATGTTTTGATTGTGTCTGATTCTTTAGTTATAATTCATTGGTTGGCATCGGGTGTGTGTAAATATTCGTTTCTTTGGGATTATTGGGAGGAAATCAAAATGCTAGCAGGTGAACTCAATGTTCGATTTAGGCACATATTCAGAGAAGCAAATATGGTGGCAGACTTTTTGGCAAAAAAAGGATTAAGAGGTGCTGTGACAGATTTTTTTGGGATGGATTCCATTCAAGGATGCTTTCAAGGAATTATTTGCATGGACAAACTTGGTATTCCGTATGTTAGATTTTAAATTGATTTTTTGTTTTGATAATACTCGAGCTAGGCAGTTTATTTGGTTAAGAAATGGGAAGGGGTTTCTTTGTAAAGGTTTTGGCTTTAGAAGTTGTTTTTTACGGGACCTGGGTGCTAGAATTGATGTAACTTCTAAGGTGCTTTGTTTTTTATTATAATTTTCCTCCGTCATAAGTGAGGGTTTCTAATAAATTGGACCGAAGTCACTCTTGGACATGTGACCTCTGTCTCTTGAAAAAAAAAAAAGAAGTGGGATTAGTGGCTGGAAGTGAAAACCATTGTAACCCATAATCTTTACATGCCTTGACTGGTTCACAAAACACCAAAACATGAGAGTAATGTGAAAGATTGGAGCTCACTGGGTGACCATGTTAATTAATACTCGGTTCACCCACAATTTTTTGGGTCCAGTAGTGTTGGAAACAACAAGATTGCCCCTTAATCTTGCTAAAAGTTTAGAGTGAGAGTTGCAAGTGGGAGGTAATTCCTAGTGAGGGAAACTACACTGGGTTAGAGTCAAAATTCAGGATACTATCTTCATAGTGGAGGTGCATGTGTGGGTTTTAATCAATGTGACATGGTGCTTGGGTTCCAATGGCTCCAAGAACTGGGGTCTGTTTTAAATCCATAGGGGTAATTTTAATGCAACTGGGAAGGCCCATAGCCTTTTCCAGCTAGGCCTTGAAAGCCAGAGCCCTATTACTATCCACTTACGAATAGGAGTTGTTTGCTCTTGTTTCAGCAGTGGTGAAATGGGGCCCTATCTCTTGGGAAGAGCCTTCATTATTAAAATGTATCAGTAAAGCCTGAAACAATTAATCGATCAAAAGGTGGGAAGCACCATGCAACAAAAATGGGTTTCCAAACTCATGGGCTATGACTTTGTGGTGGAATAGAATAAGAGTTCTAAAAACTGAGCCACTATGCACTATCCAGAAACGGGCAGGAAGAAGAAGGGCATTAATGCTGATAATATTTCCTAAGGTGGGTTGGCTAGATGACCTAAAGGCTGCTTACACTACTGATCCTCAAGTACAAGATCTTATCACTCTCTTTTTAGAAGATAAGTTGGGTAATGGTTATTCAATGAGGGCAGATCTATTATTGTATAAGAACCAACTCTATATTCCCCAAGACGGAAAGTTTAAGAGAAGACTATTGGAGCTAGCACACAGCAGCTTAGGGGGTGGGCACTTTGGGTATGATAAAACTGTATAGAGAGTTAGGAGGGATTTCTTTTGGCCAGGCCAAAAAAAGGATGTTAAGCAGTTCATCTGAGGATGTGACCTCTATCAAAACATGAAGTCCTTAAATACACTCTCGAGTGGGTTGTTACAACTCCTTCCCATCCCTACTCAGTCTTGGACCCACATAACAATGGATTTTGTGAAGGGCCTCCCCAATTCTAATGGGTTCAATAGCCTTTAGGTCATGGTGGACAAGCTTACCAAGTACTGCCACATGACTCCCCTCAAACATCCCTATATAGCTAAAGACATTGCAGAACTATTTCTCAAGCACATTTTTAAGCTACATGGACTCCCACTCTCAATAGTTTCAGATCGAGACAAAACTTTTGCAAGTTAATTTTGGCAAGAAATTTTCAGTTTGCAAGGGTCCAGATGTCACTAAGTATTGCATATCACCCCCAAATCGTTGGTCGAATAGAGACATTGAACAAGACACACGAGAATTACTTATAGTGTTTTACGGGGGATCACCCAAAGGACTGGTCATCATGGATTCCACTGGTAGAGTCGTGGTATAATTCAACTCCACATATGGCTACCCCTTCCAAAGTAGAGATCAAATCTTGAGCTTGCTCTAACATAATCTACACAAAGCACTAAATAGAATGAAGAAGTATGCAAATCTAAGAGGAAAGGTCTAGGAATTCGAGGAAGGGGAGTGGGTCTACCTAAGATTATAGCCGTATTGGCAGACCTCCATAGCTCATGGTCTAAATCTCAAGCTAGCCCTAAAAGTTCTTGGGTCATTTTAGATACAACAGAGGGTAGAGAAGGTTGCTTACAAATTAGATCTATCCTCCTCCTCCAAGGTACACCCCACTTTCCATGTTTCGCACATGAAGAAGAAATTGGGATCTTCAACAGTAGCAGTGTCGAAGCTACTTCCCATGGATGAACAGGGGATCCTCAGGCTAGAGCCAGAGGATATTTTAGCCCATTACATGGTCAAGGCTAGAAATCAAGCCAAAGGTGGATCTGCTAGTCCGCTGGCAGGGACAAAGCAACGATGATGTGACCTAGAAAGTGTACTTGAAGATGAGAGAGACCTTCCCACAACTTGCAGGAAAGGTTTTTTAATGGGGGGAGGAAATTTCATCAACCCTAAATCAGATCTAGGTTTTGAAATGGAGGCACGACGATATGGAGATAGAAGGATCGAGAGAGAAGAATGGGGGCTTTGGTGTACTTGGGTCAAACACTTAGAGTAGTCAACTAGTTTAACTGAAGGGAATATTATGTAATGGTCTGTGCCAATGGGCTCAATCTACTTATTATGTTGTTGCTTAATTTGGTTAGTCAGTGGGTCGGGAGTATGTTCCTTAGGCTGATAGGCATTCTTATTTCTGTTGCTTTTAAGTTGTTTCCGAAATGGCCCTTTGGCCTTTTCCTTGTTTATGTTAGAAGCTTGATAGTATACATATTGGAGGCATTGTCTTGTAACACCATTCTAGAATGTAACAAACTTTTTCTTTTCTCTTTCTCTCTTTTTGTCTCTCATTTTCCCCTCTCATTTATCTGGAGAAGCTCTCCTTGAAGAGAGCATTTCAATGATTTCTTTTCAAATATATGGTGTGTTACATCTCCCATTTAGCTTCTTAATGGTGTCACATCAATTTTGTTCCTTTGTTCATGATCTTCTCAGAGTACTCTTCATTATATATAGTCATGTCACATCGATGTTCTTTTTTCTTCTCTTCTTCATACCATTGTGGTTTTTTTCTCTTTTGAGATATGTAATGATTTTTGTTCTGTACATGACTTTTTCTAGTGAGCTGCTTCATTTCATTAGGTTTTAAATCATCAAGGTATGGTTCTGGTTTCATCCTCTCTTTGTGTTCATTTCCTTATCTTAAAGGTTAGAGCCTAGGTCTAAAGGACCAAATTTTTAAGGCCTAGTTTGGATAGTTAGTTGAGATGAGATGAGATAATATGATATGAAAGTTGAATAAAATATTGTTAGAATATTATTTTTGTTTTGGGATTTGAAAAGTTGAATTGTTTATTGTATTTTATTTAGAAGTTTGGGAAAGTTATAATGATTCGATTAGATGAGATGAAATGAGTTGAAATGGTTTCACTACCTAAACCGAGCCTTGAGCAATTTGTGATCAAGTTTTAACAAGGCTTTTAGGAAATGTTTAGCTATGGTACTCTTCCTTAGTTAGCATACTAGTTATTGATGAAATCTTTTGACTCTATCATGGAATGTGTGACTTTGCCATCTTGGAGTCTTGGTGTAACACCCCACATCTATGGAAGACTAGTGAATCATATCTCATAATTATTTGGAAGAGAGGCTTTTTACATTAATTTATAGTGATTCCCAGGAAGCTCCAATTATAATCTTAACTAAATGATCATTTTAGAATATAAGCAAAAATACCAAATATGGCTTAGCTTCTGCTTAGACTTTTACAAATGTTATTAGAGTCAATTAAGCAAGAAGTGTGGTTTAAGTTGTGCAATTAAATGAACAACCAGAAGAACAAACACCCCTTGGTTCAATCTTTGTTTTGCTTAGAAAACTAAATCGTAGGGGACGATAAGCTTAGTTGAAGTTCAAAAATCAAAGTGAAATCTTTTCTATTTTCATATCACTAATGGTCATGAGAGAGAAAGAGAGAAAAAAAATAAGTCATTCAATAAGATTGGTTGAATGGAAGATGGCAATCCCACATAAGGGAATTGCCCTTAATCCAACAAAGAATATTATTATCCCAAAGTTTAAAATGCAATTAACCGTTTCATTACATAAATTTCCCTTTTGCAATTTCTTTTTCTCCCTCTATTACTCAACTTAAACTAGAGATTGAGCTAAAAAATTTTCCTTGAATGTGTAGTTTTTATTGTTTTGTCAATTTCGTCACTATAAGTATCTCCTCAATTTTAATCTTTGTATGTGTTTATTCGATACGGCATTCCAAATTTGAATTACATGAATATATTGTTTAAATATCTTTTTCAAACCAAAAAAATGGATCACGTTTAATTGTTGGAGATTGGCTTCTAAATCAGCTAGTAAAAGCCACCCAATTGACACATTACAATCAACACACCAATTTCATGCTAAAATTAGTGAGTCAAGAGGATTGCATGTTAATTACTAAGGGGTTTGAGGAGGGAACAAATTCCAGCTCCTGGGCCACATGGGGTTCACCCCACTCTGGGTCTAGTCGGCCCAGGAAAATAGCTCAATGAGGATGGAAAGAAAAAGAGAGGTTGGGTTTAGCCCAAGGGAGGGCTCGCCCAGCAGGAATGAGGATCACACCCAACATGGTCTGCAGCCTACATGGTCAGACAGTGGGCACGTTGCATTAAATGTACAAAGGAGCTGTCACGCAAGGACTGGCACTCCACATTAAATGAGCACCACTACCCCTGCCACCGGGGTAGTAAGAACACCATCCCCCACTTGCCAACATGGAAGTGTGGGAACGAGAAGAGACAGGTTGTGTGCAGCATGGCAGAGTGATGGAAGGCACATCAGAAAGGACTCTGCGACCATAACAACACATGGTACGACTCGACACGATCTACTGGTAGCCATGAAGACCACCTCAACCTACTATAAATAAATGCCAAGAACACAGGTAGAGGGATCTCTCTCTCTCTCTCTCTCTCTCTCTCTCTCTCTCTCTCTCTCTCTCCCTTTGATTTCATATTATAATCCCACCGTGAACAAGAATTTTGACTTAGGCATCAAAGGTATCCCATCCCTATCGAGCCCCTCTCATTAAACCTTGCATGGACAAAGAAGCGGGGAGGCCTCATTGCCCAGGGTACGAAACACGGCATCAACAAGATTGTTTCGATTGAGAGAGCCTCACAACTCATTTTATCTAATCATTACAATTTTCTCAAACTCATACACAAATACAATAAATAATTCAACTTTTTCGAATCTCAAAATAAAAATAATATTCCAACAATATTTTATAATCAACTTTTAATTTTTATTTCATCTTATCTCATGCTAAAATTAGTGAGTCAAGAGGATTGCATGTTGATCACTAAGAGGTTGTTTGGATTAAAGAGAGTCTCTCAACTCCACCCATATCATCTAATCATTACAACTTTCTCAAACTCAAATACAAAATATAATAAACAATTCAATTTTTCCATATTTGAAAATAAAAATAGCATTCAAACAATATTTTATTCAACTTTTAGGTTAAGTTTAGATAGCAAGTTGAGATGAGATGAGTTGATATGAAAGTTGAAAGTTGAATAAAATATTGTTAGAATATTAGTTTTTAATATATTATTATATTGAAATTTAAAAAAGTTAAATTGTTTATTATATTTGTTTGAAAATTTGTAAAAGTTGAAATGATGAGATTAGAGGAGTTGAGAGTCTCTCTCAATTCAAATCAAGTTTTAATTTTTATTTCATCTCGTCTCGTCTCATCTTAATCCAGCAAATAATTGTCCTTAATAACAAAATTAGAATAAAGAGGAAGGATGCTACTCATTATCCTAATTTTCATTATCTTTTTATTATCTCTTGACGTGGTATTAGATTATTAAAAATTATTTATTATATTTTATTTTTAAAATTATTATCTAATATCATATTATAAAATGATAAAAATAACTTATGAATAAATATTTTAGTAAAAAGATAACAAGATGGGAATAGAAGATTTTAAGAAAGAGAAAAAGATTAAAAAAAAAAAAAAAGCATTAAATATCTATTTTGCTTTTCCCTCTTCCAACGTCTACCTCTCTCTTAAAATCACTTTCCATTACTCACATTCATTCTTTGCTTCATCCTCTTATATCACGAGATCCCCATCTCCCTCCATCTCTCTTGTCTCTTCCTCAAAGTTTCTCTGCAATTACATCTCGTCCTCTTTGTACTGTTAAACGCAAACATTGCCGAAAGAACGTACTTCTAGACCCGCAAACATCTCCAACTCTTCACAAACAATCTATAGACTTGTACGACATGTCACATTCTGCGAAACCCATACAAGAAATGGGCGTCGATTCCTTAATAACTCGGTTCCAGGACTCGCTTGGTTGCGACCAAAACAAGCCCGACTTCAGAGAACTCGATCTGGGCTCGCCCGTCTCTCCCCTGATGACTACTACTCGGGGCTCCATTGCCAATGGTAGTTGTGGTGGTGCAGCCACTTCGAGCTGCAGTTCGAGCTCGTCTGGATCGATGTCGGGTAAATATAACAACAACCAATTGGTTAAGAGATCCGAGAGTAAGCCAAACAACCTCGCCAGTGAGCCCTCCGGTTTGTCCGAAACCAGCCCAATTACCCCCGAGAGCGTCCGATCCATTAAAAGTAACCATAGTTCGAAACCGGGTCATCGGCGATCGGTCTCTGCTGGATCTCCATTGATCTACTCAGGTAGAAGCTTCAGTAGTGCTAGCAATAATGCCTCTGGAAACGGAGCAACTTCAGCTTCATCCAGTTCGAGCACGAATGCATTACCCAGTGGCAACATTTGCTCCTCTGGGAAAATCTTAAAGGCTGGTACCGCTCCTAAAAATGCCACTAGGACTGATGTTTTGGGTTCTGGGACTGGTAACTATGGCCACGGTAGCATAATGCGAGGTGGTGCTAAATGGGCTTCCTCTGGAAGTGCTGCAGACACTAATGTAACTGGGAATATACAGTTTGCAGGAGAAGCGGTGATGCTTAAGCGTGCAATGGCGAGTACTGATCCCGAGGAGGTGAAAAAGGCTGGGAATGAACTGTACAGGAGAGGGCATTTTGCGGAGGCCTTGTCCTTGTATGATCGGGCTGTTTCGCTGTGGCCGGATAATGCGGCCTACAGGAGTAATCGGGCGGCGGCATTGACGGCACTGGGGAGATTGGGCGAGGCGGCGTCGGAGTGTGAGGAGGCAGTGAGATTGGATCCTGGTTATGGGAGGGCGCACCAGAGGTTGGCATCTCTTTATCTCCGGTGAGTGTTGCAACTAGAATTGGAAGTTTATGGTTTCAACTACTGTTATTTATTTATTTATTTATTTTTGTTTCTATTTTGATTGCTTGATCATGTTCCTTGGAAAGAATGTTTCTTTCTGTTTTGGGGATTTTTGCTTGGATTAGTCTGATTGCTCCGTGTTGTTTTGATCTTCGTTGTGTTTACATTGGATTTGGTGCATTTCTGTGTGTCTTCTCATTGAGTGATTGGCTTTTGCTAACTTCAGTATTCTTTTGCACTGGTGAACTGGAGTCGGCTCCGAAATTTCGTTGTTGTATCTGTCACCCTAGTTTGTTGTATTCCGGTCCGTAATATACCCAATTAGAATGGATGATTCCTGGTTCGGGGGTTGTTAAGGTTGCTATCATTTATGATTCCTTCGTTTAATACTGGGAGAAGTAAGACTGGTTTCTAATTTTTTTTCTTTGAATTGACTCATAATTTTTGAGTTACTGAACCTTTGGCTTTACAAATTCATGTTTAGAAGAATAAGTTTGTCTCGAGTAATTGTTACCATCTGCAAGATTAATAAGATCATTGGATTAACATTCACGGATCATTTAACTTACTGGTCGCGATTTTCTACAGTTTTGGGCTGGTCGAATATGCCCAACGCCACCTATATTTCACTGGGCAACAGCCTGATCAATCTGACTTGCAGAAGCTAAAGTCAATGGAGAAGCATCTGAACCGATGTACAGATTCTCGAAAGATAGGTGATTGGAAGAGTGCAATTAGGGAATCTGATGCAGCCATGGAAGTAGGAGCAGATTCCTCCCCTCAGGTAGAGCCCTCGGCTGAAGTATCTCAATTTTAAAATTTATGTGGAGTGAAGTATAAAACTGAAAACTTATTAAAATGGTATTTACAGCTTGTTGCTTGTAAAGCTGAAGCCCTTCTAAAGCTCCATAACCTTGAAGAAGCAGAGTCTATTCTACTGAACATTCCTAAGTTGGACAATTTTCCTCCTTCCTGTTCACAAACCAAGTTCTTTGGCATGCTTGCTGAATCTTACCTGCTCTATGTCCGAGCCCAGATTGAGATGGCATTAGGAAGGTATGCTATGATGTATAAAACTCAAATGCAGAGTAGTTATGGCTTTTGGGGTGAGTGAGAACATTTAGAAGATTCCTTGCAGGTTTGAAAATGCTATTGTGGCGGCAGAGAAGGCTGGCCTGATTGATTATAGTAATGTTGAGGTTTCGAGAATGTTAACCAATGTGAAAATGGTGGCAAGAGCTCGCTCCCTGGGTAATGATCTCTTTAGCTCTGGAAGGTTTGCTGAAGCCTGTTCGGCCTATGGAGAAGGCCTAAAATATGATAGCTCCAATTCTGTTCTCTACTGTAATAGAGCAATTTGTTGGTCTAAGCTTGGACTATGGGAAAAATCTGTTGAAGACTGCAACCAGGCCCTCAAAATCCAACCCAATTACACCAAGGCCCTTCTGAGGAGGGCGGTCTCAAATGCAAGGGTGAGTTGGCATGCCATTATTTGTGTTCATGGTGCTGTTTTACTCTGATTTTTCAGTTTGTTAAGTTATATTTAACTAGTTGGCATCGCTTCTTGTGGGATGTTATAGCTTGAGAGGTGGGTGGAAGCTGTGAGAGATTACGAGTTATTGAGGAGGGAACTTCCTGGAGACAACGAGGTTGCTGAATCTCTACAGCGTGCACAAATTGCATTACAGAAATCTCGTGGAGAGGAAGTTGGTATGAACTTTGGTGGTGAAGTAGAAGACATTTCCAGCCTAAATAAGTTTAAAGCTGCAGTATCTTCTCCTGGTGAGTTCAGTGTTTTTATTTGCTCCTGGTGTTGCTTATCATACTACCAGCTCCACCCATCATTTTATCTCAACTGTCTGAATGAAAATTTGGAATTCCAGGCATTTCAGTACTTCATTTCAAAGTGGAATCAAATGAACAATGTGAAGAAATATCCCCATTCATAAATATGCTGTGTGTTCGATATCCATCTGTTAATTTCTTTAAGGTAGGTGACTTCAGGGTCTTTACCTAGCTCATATTATTTAGATCATCCCACTGCATTCCAACTATAAAAAAATAATAATAACTCCACTGCTTTCCATATGGTATTCAAAATGAGCTTTTGTTGTGTATGTTTTCATTGTATTCATGAATTTTCAGAAGTCATGTCTGGTTTCTTTCCTTGTTATAATCCTTCGATGATTTGATGTTGGATCTGTAAACAATTTAATGTTTTTTGATTGAAGGTGGATGTGGAGGATCTCTTAGCAGTGGCAAAAGCTGAGAACGTAAGAACTGTTCCAACATTTAAGATATATAGGAATGGAGAGAAAGTGATGGAGCTAATCCGCCCAGCTCATCAATTATTGGAGGACTCAGTGAAGAATTGTAGTACCTAGAGCAATGCCCAACCATACAGCCATTCTATGGTAACTGTCCAGTATTCACCGTATCTACTCAACTCATTCTAGGATTATTAGTTCTACCTGTTAGGCAATTACCTTCATAATTGTTTCATAGAGCTTTAAATCAGAAAAACCCACTGGAAATTAGCGTCTTAGTTCATATTTGCGGGATTATAAGTTCTTTCCATTTCGATATCTGTGATTCATTCTTCTACTTTTCAGTTCCACTAGTTGTCCTAATTTTTTGTCAGACTTATTCTTGTATCCTCATCTTCCATATTTTGAGGAAAGAGCTGAAAAATTGTACAATTTATTATATTGTCTGCTTTGTTAAAACCTACATATGAGAGACTGAGAGAGAAGAGAGAGAGAGAGTTGCTGTTAGTGACACTGTGTACGTAGATTATATATCCAAGTATTGAAAGCAATGAGAGGCTGCATTGTGGCTGGCTGGTTCCGTCTTTCACATTTGTCTGTTTTTTTGGTCCAAAGATGAAAATGCAGTACACAACAAGGGAGTGGCTTTCCCGGTGCCCACGAAACCCTCAACCTTGATATATGCTGGAATATTTGGCCGTAAAATCCTCTAAAATTTTCACCAGATACAAACAGGCTTCATGGTACGTCAATGGTATTTAATATGCAAATTTTTGTAATTTAGCTTTTGCGGGAATCCCTTCCTTTTCCCTGCTGAAGTGATTACCCTATTTGCTTAAATGAAAACTAAGAAAATCATGGGTTAATATCCCCACCGACATTGCCCACTATAATGTTTTTCCTGGTACAAGGTTGCAGGATATGAAATCATTGTTATATTCTGCCTCTGCATCTACCTACCACCCAGCTTGTTTTTAAATGGCTGCAACAACAATGTTTGCTTCTAATCACTTCAACACACCCCACTGCGGGTCCTCAAGTGTCTCCTAAGTTTGGGTGGTGTCATCAGTACTTGCTTCTCTTAAAAGCTGGATTTGCTTTTTGCAACTTCTGTCACTTTCTGAGGATGGCCTTTCGCAAAAGATCCTGAACGTTTTGATATATTCCCACATCCCTCGACAACTCCTCCCCCTTTTATTCTTTTAATTACATATTTCGGGTAATTTGGAGAGGTGGTAAGCACTGAAACAGCTGATTAGGCTGCCTCAACTTAGAAGGCCATTGGCCTGAACCAAAAACCTTTCTTTTGGACAAATTAAAGTCCTGATTTCTCATCTCAATAGAAAATGCCCACCCATGAACACTCCTTGTTGTCCCTCCAGCTGTAGGGAGGGACGGGAGATGGAATGGGAAAATGGAAATGATTGTTGGGGATATGTGGTGTGGGCATGGTGTTTAGAGTATGGAAGTGCTGACTGCTGAGTTGGTAGAAGCATTGATTGGAAAGGACACAGGACGAGAAGAGAATACCGCTGTTCTGAATTATTCCCCTCGAAAATCGTATTTGAAAGAGTGTTAAAGTTGAGGAATCTGACCCTTTTTATGCTATACAGTAGGATGTGGCCCATTGACCCTTTCATCAAGATATGGTGTGATTTTAGCAAGGAGGAAGAGAAACGGGATGAATTTAGAATATAACCAAATCCAGTGACATAGCAAAGACTAAAAATACTTTCAAGTTTTATTATCACTGCAACAACTGTCATTCAACCTTAAAACACTGAGTCCTCGTATAAGAAAACCATGCAAAGAGGCTCATATAATAAGGAAGTGGGAACTTCCACAAGAAACTAAATAGTAAACCATGCAAAGGCAAAGGACAAAGGCCATGCAAAATTACTTTACTGACCAGCAGCAAATGCCTCAACAGGAAAAGTCTTTGTAATCCCAGCTAGACTCTTGAAATGAATCTTCCCAGTTAGTGAATCATCGGCGGTGATATCACTCACTGGAGGCCACAGCATGTGTGACGCCCCCAAATTCCGCTTGGGATTGAATGGACATTTGAAGCGTCGAGACATGCAACACAAGGTTACCTGCCCCCGTTCATGACATATAAGATGCAATGTTCCTAACATGCATCTAGCATTATGCAATATTCGCAGCGGATAATTTTTTTCTTTAGCAATACTATGCACCAAACTAAAAATATCCCAAATACTTGAAACATATTTCATACATAAAGGCATACTAAAAAGTCGTGATCACCACACTAATCTAAAATGGTTGTGATCAAAAGAATACTTGAGATACAAATCCAAAAGTACAAGTATTAACCTAAGTTAAATACTATACCATCATCAACACCACACCGTGGCCTAGTCGACCGTATTCAGTTGGTCAGATTCCAATTCTCCTTCGGGTCCTGTAACAAGATCTACCATTCGGGGGAATGGTAGTTGGGACTACCACAGTGAGATTTGATTACAAATCTCAGTAAGTTAACATAAAACTCACACACAGGTTAAAAATGCATGCATGGCAGTAAAAGCATAAATGCATAATTATAGTCATACATAAACATAGTATAACTTGACATATAGCATGACTTAACCAGAACTTAAGCGTGAACTGAACTTGACTTAACATGGCATGAACTTAAGCTTAAAACATAACATGAACAAACAACATAACATGAACGTGAAACATAACATGGACTTGAAATATAGCATGAACGTAAACCTGCATAACATAAATAAGAACTTGAAAATAACATAAACTTGAACATAACATGTACGTGAGTATAACATAACATGGACTTGATCTAAAACTTGACTTATCATGTATTTGATCTGAAACTGGACTTAACATAAACTTGGAATCTTATTCAATTGTCTTGATTAATAACGTGCGTTAATACGTACTCCACAGTTGTTGTGGCCCCACGTATTCAAGTAACATAAAACATAATACGTACTCCACAGTTGTTGTGGCCCCACGTATTCTACATGTCACAATTGCTGTGTCTCATGTAGTGTATGCTCCACAGTTGTTGTGGCCCCATACTTCATGCTCCACAGTTGTTGTGGCCCCATGAATACACATAACATAAAATATAATACGTACTCCACAGTTGTTGTGGCCCCACGTATTCTACATGTCACAATTGCTGTGTCTCATGTAGTGTATGCTCCACAGTTGTTGTGGCCCCATACTTCATGTAACATAAAATATAATACGTACTCCACAGTTGTTGTGGCCCCACGCATTATAAGTAACATAAAATATAATACGTACTCCACAGTTGTTGTGGCCCCACGCATTATAAGTAACATAAAATATAATACGTACTCCACAGTTGTTGTGGCCCCACGCATTATAAGTAACATAAAATATAATACGTACTCCACAGTTGTTGTGGCCCCACGCATTATAAGTAACATAAAATATAATACGTACTCCACAGTTGTTGTGGCCCCACGCATTATAAGTAACATAAAATATAATACGTACTCCACAGTTGTTGTGGCCCCACGCATTATAAGTAACATAAAATATAATACGTACTCCACAGTTGTTGTGGCCCCACGTATTATACGTAACATAAAATATAATACGTACTCCACAGTTGTTGTGGCCCCACGCATTATAAGTAACATAAAATATAATACGTACTCCACAGTTGTTGTGGCCCCACGCATTATAAGTAACATAAAATATAATACGTACTCCACAGTTGTTGTGGCCCCACGCATTATAAGTAACATAAAATATAATACGTACTCCACAGTTGTTGTGGCCCCACGCATTATAAATAACATAAAATATAATACGTACTCCACAGTTGTTGTGGCCCCACGTATTATCATAACATAACATGTCTTATCTTTCTTAATGCATGAGATATTATTTAATATCATATACTTTTCTAACATGGCGTATACTTGTAAATGGCACAATATGATTTAATCATAAACATTTCATGGCATACATGTATCATATGGCATACTTAACATGGCATACTTATAACATACAGCATTGTATGACAGAAAAGATTGTGTAACAGATAAATATTCATGAGAGATTAAATCATACGTAACAAATAAACATGTAATGACATAGCATGACATGGCATATACGATAACATACATACATAAATTGTAGTTCCCTTACCCATCACACATACACAATAAACTGATAGTAAGTTAGAGGCTAACTTACCTCGATCGTCGCGTTCTATGAGAATAGAGCGCGAAACACGAGGAACTGCACAACAGCTGGAAGAGGAACACTCAAGTCCTTAAGATTTTCAATTCTGAATTTAATTGCCATATTATGAGCACTTGCAACACCACGGGCAACTTGAGGTTTCACTATACTCGGAAGAGATAAATTGACTTCAGAAAGCCTTTGCACTAAATCAAATTCATTAAAATTATCAATAACAACCAAACAAATAACTCATTTCTCAATCCATATACTCTTAACCATAATTAACCACAAGATGACACCCGTCACCCCGGACTATAAGCCAACACACCACTGGTTCGGGACACTGTCAAACAGTTTCCCAACACTACACCATACGCTCTACACTTCTCTGCTACGCCATCCAACCCTTCGTGACATCCGGTGTATCACGACCTAGTACAGAGTACACTCATGTGAACTCTCTTCCATTCACACTACACGCCGTATCACAACTACGGCATCCATCTCACGCCCATACTTCACAGCACAGTCCACAAAACTACAAAATCAAGCCCAACACTTCACAACCACACTTCGTTTCACAACTACGCAGCGAACTTCACAAACACTAACTACACAGTCTACAACCAACCAAATCAACTATGTTAAACATAAATAACTAAAGATAGAGGGTTATACCATCGACGGGATAACCCGTGCGTCGCTCGCTGTTCGTCACGAACATGCATCGGAGGAACGTACGTGGCGGTAACACCGCGTAAGGGAAAGATAGATGAACATGTGGTGGAGCTGTGGTGGCGAGGTGGTGGTGGGACGGTGGCTGACGGCGGCGGATCGTTTGAAGCCATTTTCGGCCTTGGAGAGTGAGAGAGAGTGAGAGCTCTACAAAGCTTCGTTGGCCATGAAATTTCTTGGAGTGGTTCATGAGGATGAGAGGAACAAGATGGTGGTGGTGAAACACCACGGGTGGCCGTGTACGGCGGCGCACGGTGGTGCAACCGAACGGGTGTTTTGAGAAACCCATATGAAATAAAATGAGAGTTTGGGAAAAAGAAAGACATGGGGAGGAATCCCTTGATGAGGTGAGTCCATTGGTGGTGCTTGGTGGCTGATTTGGCCACGTATGGTGGTCCAAAAATGTGAAAAACTCTTAGAGACCCATTTGTTGGAGGCGAGAGTGGTGGCTAACGGTGGCTCGGATGGAGGTGAAACTTGGTTGGGATGTTCACCGGTGAGAGGGGAAGAAATCTGGGTGGGTGGTGTAGTCCACGCCGCCGGCGAGCGGCGGTTCTGGGCGGAGAAAGAAATCGGCAACAGGGGAGAAAACAGGGCAGGGGCAGCAACTTCCGGGGGCTCTCGGCGACTAACGGCTGGTCCGATGGCTCTGAAAATTGGTGTGTATGAACTATGGTGAAAGGGGAAGAGAATGGCGGGGGTGGTGTACGACACCTCCACCGGACGGCGGAGAAACGGGCGGTCAAAGGGGCGGCGACGGTAATGAGACAAGAAGGAAGAGCACGGGAAGAGAGAGAGAATTGGTGGCCGGCGTTGCACACCTCCGGTGCAGATGTGTTCGCCGGTGAGGGAGGGACATGCCGGAGGTGGAGGTGAGGCACGGCGGCCGGAGGTGGCGCCGGTAGGAAGCTAGAACCGATCAGCTATGGTGGAAGGGTGTAAGTCGACCATGGAGAGAAGGAGAGGAAAGAGAAGAAAAAAAAAGAAAAAAGGAAAAATGAAGGAAAAAGGGTAGGAGCCTAGGTAATAAACTTCAATCCTACGTTTTGGGATCCTCAAATAATTCAACGGTGAATTAAAACACTGATTAAAAACGCGTAAATGTTTTATTTTAAATAAAACACTTTAAATAAAACACCACGATGAATTAAGGTAGAATATTATTTTATAAACTAAAATTTATAAAATAATATTTCCTCATCATTATATAAAATGATAAAGTACCGTTAATTAATCGAAGATGATAAAACCAATTAATTTAAATAAGAGTTTTCAACGTAAAATTAAACATCTTAATATCTTAAAACAACTAAAATATTTAATCTAAGTAATTATCCACAATTATAATATTTTCAGAGCTCATTAAATTATTATAATTGTGCTACTTTAAAAACAAGCTTATCAAATACTTTGAAATTCGATGGATAAGATCCGGGAAAACGCCATCGAGGTACAATGCTTAGGATAAAACTGTTCATGATTTTACAGCTGTCGGTGAAGAACAAATTACGTGATTTACGAAAAAGATAATCTATACGCGTGATTCCAGATGAGGGTAAAGACGAGAGAGATGTGATTGCTGTCGGGAAAGAATCCAAAACTGATTATTTTAGCGGGCTGTTACAGCATGAGCTCCTTGGCCTTCAGTCCCTTGAGCTACTTGCTCTTGTTCTTCTGATGAAGCCTGTTATCTCAGTGTCATAACTCACCAGCTTACTGATCTTCTTGAACTCATGCTCAACCTTCTTCCTCTGCACAATCCACATGTAGCCCGTCTCTTTCACATACCCGACTTCAATGACGTCGGCCAGAGGGAGAAGCCCCAGCGGGAGCTCAAACTCTTGGAGAATAGAGGTGGCCATATTCAGGCCCTCCTCGTGCCCTTTCTTCACAATGCCTCCTGCCTTATGATCCGCCATTGATCCTTAAATCGAAAGTCTTTTTGGTGGTAATTAACACCTCTTGATTATATGACTTTCTTCAATGTGGTTGCTAAGAGGAAAATGGTGCTATTTATATACTTTGTTTTGTAGACAAGAGACCAGACATGCGAGACAGACTTAGTCGTGGTAAACAATGTATATTTCATTGCAAGGCTCGTCACTCGGCTTGTTCCGTTAATTAATATATATGGCAGGCCCTAATTAAGGTTTCATAGCCGAAAGATATTATGCCTATTGAAATCTATGCTTAGTAATATATATAAGGTCACATATTCTACTTGGAATTAGCGATCATAATAAGCTAGTTAAAACAAAGTACTCTCCTTCAAAATCGTTCAGACTCTTGTTGAGTCACTCTAGCTCACTCGCATACATTGTAACCAAAACCAAAATTTGTAAGCAGAAAACAAGAGTGATACAAAACTAGAGTTTCTGTGCAGCAAGCCGAGCTTGAATTTTTGAGCGAGTAACAATAAGAGAGGTTTAGATAGTGAGTTAAGATGATGATGCATGGGAATCCGAGAGAGATGATGCTGAGCTGTCAGATTGCACCTTGATGGCGCTGAGATACGATGAGTTGGAAGATCAGCGCAAATGCGGGAATTGATTGTGATATGTTCCTCATTTGGGCCGTTTTGAGTGTGTTTCAGTCTTTTGGTCATAACTTTGGCTACGGGTGTCGGAATCGCACATAAGACCCCAATTCGGAAAGCTCCTTTTGGCACGCACACTGTCCACATTGAGCATGGCTCCATGTGCCTTTATTTCGACCTCAAATTTTGCTGTTTTTCCTTCCGAATCACTAGTTTTAGTTATTTTTTACTATTTATGGTAATATTTCGCTTGTCGGTTAGGAAGTCATTTTAAATCCGATTTGGGCTGGATTTTTTGTAGATTGCTTATTTTATTTCGAGTTTCAATTTAGAGTGATTTTCGAGATTTTGCTATTTTTGGCAAAATTCGGATAAACACAATTTTTGGCTATAACAATCCGGCTTGTGGACTGATTTTGGGGGATTGCTTGATTTTATAATATTCCTTTAAACTCTAGAGACTTTTCTCTCTGGTTTTGGGCAATTTTTCTCCTGTGAATCATCTGTTGGAACTAGCCTGCAGGATAATCACTATTCTGTCCAACGTCAGATGAGATAAAAGTTGAAAATTGAATAAAATATTATTTTTATTTTAGGATTTGAAAAAGTTGAATTATTTATTGTAGTTTGTTGTCTTCAAAAAGTGATAATATTTTTTATATTCTTAACCATCATTCTTTCATCATTCCCTGGTATGGCATCAGCATATGACTGGAAGATAAAAAAGTCTTTCAATAATTTGATAACACATAAGAGTTAGGCCAATGCCAGTGAAAGTCATATTTTGAAGAATGTCTACTAAAATTTTCCTACATTAGATTTGCTAAACACAATTCATTTAGATGATGAGTTACAGAAACTTCATCTCAAGAGTCATATATGAAGGGAACTGTAGCATCTTCATTCTAATATTTTATTATTTCTTGTGTTTTCCTTTTCCTTCCCTTTAGTATAACTTCATTCCTACACTAACTTCATCCCCAGAATTACGATTAGGGGTGTTTATGTGTATTTTCACTGAAGGGATATTTTAATTTAATTAAATATTTTATAGT